>CAUYQU010051435.1:0-143838 GCA_963574635.1 Cheracebus regulus | reverse complement strand
TTTTTTTTATTGTTTTTTTTTTTTTTTTATTTTTTGTTTTTTTTTTTTTTTTTTTTTTTATTTTGTTGTTTTTTTTTTTTTTTTTTTTTTTTTTTTTTTTTTTTTTTTTTTTTTTTTTTGTTTTTGTTTTGGTTGTGACCCCAGTGTGGGGTTCATGGCAAAAAATAAAGCAACCCCCAACAAATGCATCCACTGTACAGACGATGCACCCCCGCCACCCCCGCGGGGGTCACCAACCACCACCCCACCCCAAAAAAAAAAAAAAAAAAAAAAAAAAAAAAAAAAAAAAAGAACTCAGTTTCTTAACCCTCATAGTGGTGGTGGGTGGGGGTGCACCATACCAGCTGCCCTGCCCAAGTGGTCACCCGCTCATGAAGTCACCTGGGGGAAGTATGTGCTTCTTTCCCCTCCCTGACTCACTTTCCCACTCTCTAGAACACTTTCTAAGATCATCTCGCAAACAGACCTCCTGTTCTCAAATCCTTATCCTCAAGTAAGCTTCTGGGAGGAACCCAGGCTAGGATACAACAGAAGGTTCTCAGGGGAAATAAATCCTTCCCTGACAAGATATGATGTGAGCTAGGAGTTTCCTAGAGGCAGTGCCACTCCTTCCAACACAGAAATTCTTAGTGTGATAGTCCCATCTTCATTTCAAGAATTCTAAAATAGGCTCCTGCCTTTCCTAGCCATATGTAAAGTCTTGTTCTCAATGCTACATGAAGAAAAATCTACTTATCACAAGGAGTCATGTGCTTATTGGCATTTGCCTATGAAATGCGTATAGAATTTCAACGGTCGAAGAGCTGGTGGTGGGAAAAATGTGATGTTGTGGACTTGCAGAACTGATTTTATTTCTTCACTCCAAACACCCAGTTGATGAAGTGCAGGTGCCCTTGTTTCTTCCAGCCCAAATTTTCTTAGTCTGTCCATTTATTGGGGAAAGGGGAGGTATATTTGGAGTTGTTAGCTTGGTCATAGCCTACTCTTCCCCTTCAGCCCTGGGGACAGACGGGCCAAGGCCTGCTTATGCAATTGGCATTCTGGTGGAGCATGGGGCATGTGTTCTTTGTCATGCCTGCTTTAGGAGCTTGCTGGAGCTGTGAATGCCAGGCCAGTATTGAGCTCTTTCTCAAGTGCCCCAGTGTTGGCAATACCCTGGACCATTGGCTGCCCTCTCTTTGGCACTTTGCATTTCTCTGAGAGTCACATCTTTACACCCCATGAGTCCCCCACTGTCACCTACTACATGAGTCAGGGTGCTCCAGAGGGGCAGAACCAACAGAAGAATCGGTTCACATGATTACAAAGGGAGAACCCACGATAGTCTGTCTACAAGCTGGGGAAAGAAAAGCCAGTAGCGTGGCTCAGTCCAAGTCCAAAAGTCTTAAAACCAGGGAAGCCCACCGTGCGACCCTCAGTCTGAGGCTGAAGGCCCCAGAGCTCCTAGGAGGCTGCTGATGCAAGTTCCAGAATCTAAACACCGAGGAACCTGAAGTCTGATGTCCAAGGGCAGGAGGAGAGGAAGCAAGTGTCCAGCATGGTGTGGGAAGAGAGACAGCAGAGAGCAGGCAGACTCAGCAAGCAAGCTGCTTTCCACTTCTTCTGCCTGCTTTGTTCTAGCTGCGCTGGCAGCTGATTGGATGGTGCCCACTCACATTGAGAGTGGGCCTTCCTCTTCCAATCCACGGACTCATGTGTCATCTCCTCTGGCAACACCCTTACAGACACACCCAGAAACAAGACTTTACCAGTTATCTAGAGATCCTGCAATCCAGTCAAGTTGACAAGTACCATTAACCATCACAGCTACCCTCTGAGTTCCTGACTTGGGGATGCCGAGATGTTTGGGTTCATCCTGTGTTTCCTCTTCAGCTACCTCTCAGGCATAGTCATATCTCACTGATGCATCCCTGCCCCCAGGGTCTGGGTGTGTAGGAAACATCTGTGGGTTTGCAATTTCTAAACTCTAGTCAGCAAACAACATATAGATCTCCCCCTTTTTTCAAATTCCACCTCCCCATCTTGATTTCAGAGGGAACTCACCTATTTCTTTGCAGTCCCTGTTCCTGTCCTATAGGCGGGGCAATAGACAACTTGCTATACTCTGTCAGATTCACTTCTTTTTTTCTTAGAGACAGAGTCTTGCTCTGTCACCCAAGCTGGAGTGCGATGGTGTGATCTTGGCTCACTGCAACCTCCACCTCCTGGGTTCAAGTGATTTTCCTGCCACAGCCTCCTGAGTAGCTGGGATTATAGGCATGTACCACCATGCCAGGCTAATTTTTATATTTTTAGTAGAGACGGGTTTTCACCATGTTGGCCAGGCTGGTCTCGAACTCCTGACCTAGTGATCGGCCCACCCTGGCCTCCCAAAGTGCTGGGATTACAGGTGTGAACCACTGCGCCCAGCCTCAGATTCACTTCTTTCCTTCCAACCCTGCTCCCTTCTGTAAGCATGGAGCCTTTTTACGCAGTACAGGGCAAGGTGGGTAGGCATGGGGGCAAATCAGTTTCTCCTGAACCCATCAACTTTCACATCTCACATCCCTTGACTCTAGCTCAGAAGCTGAGAAATTGGTGCTTTGGGTCCCAGCAATTCACGTTTTGGAGGAAATGGTGACTGCAGTTCCCACGTCTAAATGGGGGTGGCCTGTGTGTGTGTGATGGGTCAGAGCCGTTTGTCCTGTCTGATGTCCCAGGATTTTTCTCCATATAAATCATCCCCCCGCCCTAGGTGGCTTGAAACAGCAGGTGTGAACAGATGGCAGTGGCTTCTCAGCATCCTGAGTTCCTGGGGCGAGTCCAGCCACAGAGGGAGTGTGGATTCAGAGTGGCCACCAGGTGTACAGTGCCATCCAAACTCTGAACTCTGTCTCAGCAATGGCCTGGGAGCCCGGGCGAGAGGAGGTGTTCACTGGGAAACTTGCCCAGCACGGAGCTCAGCCGACCTCCACCTCAGTAATCGAAAGCTCATTCTAAATACATCTCTCAATGACTTCTGCTCATGGCTGTTTGGTGCATGCTTGGACAGATGGAGAGGTGGGCGCCCCAGTGAGTCTGGAGCGTGGGCTTCAGAGAGTGCTAATGTTTCTCAGATCTCCTCTGCAAAGTGCCAACTGTGGAAACACTGAAGCTCAGGCCAGGAAATGGAAACACACTGCCAGGTGGCAGGATGGGCTGCTTCTTAATTAAGGAGCCTCCCCAGCTTGTGGGTGACGGGTGTGGTTTGTAAATAGTTTATGCACCTGTTACATCCACGTGTTGCGGGAACGCTCCTGGGCTTTATCCAAGTGGGGTCCAGGCCTCCTTCGCCAGAACAATAGTAGAAATAATATGTGGTCTTTATTAAATGTTTATAGTCTACCAAGCTTTATGCAGTGTGAGGCCCTTTACCTGCATTATCTCATTGAATCCTCCTAGCAACGCTACAGGTAGATGTGTTATTAAGCTCATTTTATATATGGGAAGCTGACAGCAAGAGGTTAAGGCAACAGCTCAAGCTCACAGAGCTGACGGGAGAGTGAGTCAGAACTCAAACTTGTAATTAGACGAACCTGAATTTGGAGTCTCAGTTCATCATGTGTGAAACAGGGTAATTCTACCTCTCAGGATTACTGTAGGGATGAAACAAAATTATGTGGACAAAAATTTACTAACTTGAAACGTGGCATTGAGTAACAATTTGGTAAATGTTTGAATGCCTATTGTGAAGGCTAACTTTATGTGTCAACTTTGATAGGCCCTGGTGCCCATATGTCTTATCAAATATTATTGTATGTGTTTCTGGAAAGGTATTAACATTTAAATCAGTAGACATGGAGTAAAGCAGATTGATTATCCTTCATCATGTGGGTGGGCCTTATCCAATCAGGTGAAGACCTTAATAGAAAAAAAGAAGAGATCTTATCCAATCAGGTGAAGACCAGAATAGGAAAAAAGTGACCTTTTTATGTTAAGAATAGAAAGCACTATGCTGGAATAAGAGGGAATTCTTCCAGGATAATAGTGCCTTTGGATAAGAACCACAGCTTTTCCCTGGGTCTCCAGCCTCCCTCCTATCTTGAATATTTGCAACTTATCAATCTTGTGAGCCAAATCCTCAAAATAATTTTTTTCTATCTCTCCATGTATATGTATACACACACACACACACACACACACACACATTCTGTTGATTCTGTTTCTCTGGAGAATCCTGTTTCTCTCGCTCTCTCTACACACACACACACACACACATACACACACATCCTATTGATTTTGTTTCTCTGGAGAATTCTGACTGATACACCTATGAATATACCTATGAATAAGAGAATGTTTTAATAATATATGGTTTACCCTTATGTTATAATATGCAATTGTTAAACAAACAACTCATCCTTATGTATTTTTAGAGGAAAAGAAAACAAGAATGTGTGTGTGTGTGTGTGTTTCTTTGTGAGCATAGAGAAAGATGAAAAAGGATACACGCCTGAGGGATGGCGGTGGTGGTTTTGAAGATGTTATTGGGGTAGGGAGGGATATTCATTTTTTCTTTCTACACTTGGTTCTTTGATTTTAGCCTATGTTATTTGTGTCACTAAAAGGATAATAAGGCAGATAAGTATAATATGAAAATTTTGTTGATTTAAAATTTTCCTTCTCTTCTGTGACTGGAGGTGGTGGGGACAGCATAACACAAGTCTGTCTGTATCTATTTGTTTTGTGTTGATCTACATTGAGAGGACACCCTATCTGGAGGGAGTCTACTGGTGGTGCTTGAGGCAGCTTTAATTAACACCACCTTGCCTACACAGTAGTAGCTTGGCCTATATAAGTGTCTGAATCCAGGTGTGGTTTTAAAGGAATCTCCTTCCGCAATTCCTGGCCTTGTTTTTGGGGGGTCTGGACAAGTTTGGTGGCCCATAGCGTGCAGTTAGAGAAGCAAGGGTTGCTCTTTCATTGCTGAAGGGTATTAATGCTCAAACCCTCCACCCTAAGCTCTGGGATAGGTCAACAAAGAGCACTAAGTGGCAACTAGGTGCTGGGCGGGTGCTGGGTGCTGTCCTGGGTGCTGAAAAGTCAAATGGGGCCAGATTTCCACTTACTTTCAGTCTTGACTGAAGGTTTACTAGGCAGAGTCATTCTGGAAGCCCAGACAAGTGGGAACGTCTGATCAGAGTGGCCTGGCTTTTGGAATGTGGCCAACTGGACATTATCAGAGAAATGTTAGGCAGCTTGAACCTCTTGCCTTCGATCCTTTTGCAGGGTCAGCTGCTCACAATTGGAATTGACTGTTGGTTTGACTGACTTAGTTGATTCAATGTGTGGTTTGTTCCTTCTGCCAAGACCAATCTCCCAATTCCACGTCCATAGAAGAGCAGGATCTTTCTCACCTAAGATCATGGAGGATGCCAAAAGGAAGTGAGAGCCCCTCAATACCTTCTCAAGCCAGGCACCTTGAAGCAATTCAATCCAACAAACTTTCACCTGAAAACAATTTGCAATTGCCAATTGCAGGCAAAGCCCTGCTTTGGGACCAAAGTGTGATGAGAGTCAGATATTTCTGGCAAATAGAGGATCCTAAAATACATCATAATGAAGAAGAACCTCACCATGAAGTGCACATCGAGACCACCTGGGGAGGAAGGAAAGATGCAGGTACTTGGGCTATTTTTAAAATCCCAGTGGAAAAGCACTGTGATAGTACTATGGGGTGAGTGTTTGTTCTATGAGACATTCCTTATGTCTGAAATGTTGGATGCAAAACAAGGAGGGATGAGAGAAGAGGCTGAAGACACTAGCCATGTCACAGTGGGGCCGGCAATCTGCAGACCCAGCAACAGTGGTTCCCAAAGTGTCTCCTTTCATATTCCACATCTTGTCTGTGTCTTGGCAAAAAGCTGATGACAGGGTGACAATAACCAGCTCATGTAATTGTCACCCCTTTCCTAGTGAAGATGGGATGTGTCTAGATAAAAGCAGAAGTCCTGGGTGGCAGCTAGAGGCCACAGGTGGTTGAGATGCAGATTAAGTTCTGAACCATCACTGGCTTTAGGGATGATGCATGCTGGAACTGGTCCTTGTCCATCCTTGAGTGTGGAGAGGAGGCTGTCAGTCAAATTTGCAGCCGAAGTCTCCAGCATACGGGGAAAGAGCCATGCCTGGGCATCAGGAGACCAGGGCATTTAGCCTTAGCTCTGACAGTAACTTGCCATGAATTTGGTGAAATGAATCCTGCCCACTTTCCCATCTCTGAGCTCTTTTTAACCTTGAAGGGATGAGTCCAGATGAGCTTTTATGTTCCCTCCCTGTTTTGACAGTTTGTGATCCTCTAAACTTCTGATATCAAGATACAGCCAAACAGAAACAAACCAAATTATTGTGTCTAAAGAACATTAGTTAGTCTATAAGTTTTTAAATTACAAAAGTAATATCTGCTCATTATAAATACTCAACTGACACAGAATAAAAAGCAAAGTTCCTTCTCTACCCATGCTATTTCTCAGAAGCAACAACTGCTAACAGTTTGGGGATATCCTTTCCTCAGCTTTTACTATGGTGTCTCTATTTTTGAAATTGTGAGCTTTACCAATGAACTCCAAAATTCAAATACTGGAAGACTAGATTGACTCTGAATTAAGACTTAGAAGCTATGAACTGGAACTGATCTCTCCCATTCTACACAGATGTGGGTCAGTGAGGCAGAGGTGGGAGCCCGTGGGCATTGTTAGGAGCAGTATCAGTGATGAGAAATCTCTACCTTGAATCATGACAAAGGCCCTGGGCTGGGTGGAAAGATCTGGACGTGCCCACCATATTCCCTTTCACAAAGGTGTTGATTGGGCCTTACACTTCATTAGGCTGGAAATTGCAGCTGCTTGTTAATTTCTTAAGCTTCAAATCTTTTCACCCTGCCTCAAGCTCTCTGCACAGTTTGCTAAAGAAATGCTGTCAATTCACCTCATTTTATCTGCTTATGGCTGATGACTGGTTCACTCAGGTTTTCGGTGTTGATCTCTCTGTCTCTCTCTGCATGTGTGTGTGTGCGGATTTGTGTGGAATTGTCTGAGGTAGGTAGGTTTGTGGGAAAGTACTGCTTCTATCTTACACAGTGGGCTCTCATCCAAGATGGTGCCCAATAATCATTTCAGTGGAGTCTGAGTGACCTTCATGGTGGCTGCACCCCTCAGTGTGGAGAAAAAGTAGAGAGCCTGTCCTGCAAGATTTCTGTGCCTGCTTGGGAGTGCAAGCTTTAAGCTTGGTCAGCTAGGATTAGTTCTTCTCCAGATCCCTCATGAGATCTGGCCTGACTGGAGACTGAGAGGGGCGAGGGCTGCCCTGAACAGGCTGGGGTTGAGCATACGGTGACCTGCCCACACATAATAGCCAGTGTCTACTCATCCATGTGTCTCAAAGCCATCTGTGGTGTTGATGCACTGAGGCCCCAACTTCTTCCCCTTACTTCTTCCTCCAGATGTGGCCAGACTTATGTGGCTCTATTTCTTATTACTGGTTTTTCTTTTTTAAAAAAGCAGAAACATATGCTACATATTTTCCTCTGTATTGTTTTCCCCACTCAGTATTTTATATATCTCTTTGCAAGTCAATACATATAGATCTGCTTTATTCTTTGTAATAGCTATGTAGTATTCCACAGAATATAAGATTTTCTTTTTTTATTATAAACAATTCTACAATAAACACCCTTGCCCATACATCTTTTGAAGGTACTTTTATTTCAGTTGGATAGATTCCCAGAAGCAGCATTGCTCCTGGGTCAAAAGGACTTAACAACTTTAACTTTAATAAATCCTACCAGATTACGCTCTAAAGTGGTTGAGACAATTTACACTTCCACCAACAGCATTTGTGAGTGTCCCTTTCTTTCTACCTTTGCCAGCACTACATATTATCATTCTTCTTAAATTTGGAGGTTGGGAAGTGAAATTGTTTTTTTGTTTGTTTTTCATTTGCATTTCTCCAAAAATGAATGGGGCTTCACTTCAGTCTTAAGTTTTACTCTATGCATTCTCTTTGCAGATGTGCTGGGCTGGGGTTGCATGTGAGGATACAAAGGGAAGACATTCTGGAATGTCAAAGAGCTTGGAGAAAATGGGCTGTGTCCTTGATTATTTTCCAATCACATGGAGGATCTGGTGGTGTCTGGTGTTACCAAACGTGTATAGATGAAAGCATGGGATTATGGCACAAACTGAAGCAGCTTAAACAAATGAAATTAGGGTTGCATTCTCCATTATCAGAGTTGAGCATAAATGGATGGGCTTCTTGATGAGTTAGTGAGCTCTTCATTCCTGGAAGGATTTAAACAAACATAAGAAGACTGAATTCTATTTATTTCTTAAGGATATAGTGGTGACTAAGACAGGCATGGTCTCTGCATTCGTGGATCTTAGAGTCTGATGAAGAAGTTATATAGTTAACAACATGATTTTACATATGCAGTCCTCCCTCATTATCTGTGGGGGATTGGTGTTTTTATAAAAAGTAGAAATTTGGGTGGGAAGAATGCCTTATGGAGATGAAGGCAGAGATAAAACTGAAGCAACTACACACAAAGAATTCCAGTAAACCATGAGAAGCTAGCGAGAGGCAAGAAAGGCCCATTCTCACATTGCTATAAGGAACTACCTGAGACTGAGTAATATATAAAGAAAAGAGTTTTAATTGGCTCATGGTTCCACAGGCTGTACAGGAAGCATGGCTGGGGAGGCCTCAGGAAATGTACAGTCATGGCAGAAGGTGAAGGGGAAGCAGGCACACCTTCACATGGCCATAGAAGTAAGAGAGAGTGCGAGCAAAGCAGGAGGTGCCAGACACTTTTAAACAACCAGATCTCATGCGAGATCTATTATGTGGTCCATCATGAGATCCACCACATGAGAGGGCTATCATGAGATGCACTGGGGGGTGGTGCTAAACAGTAGAAACCACCCCAATATCCAGTCACCTCCCACCAGGCCCCATCTCCAACACTGGGGATTATAATTCAACATGAGATTTGGGTGGGGACATAGAGCCAAACCGTGTAAAAAGGATTCCCCTACAGGTTCCAGAGGGAGCATGGCAATGCTGATACTTTGGTCTCAGACTTCTACCCTCCAGAACTGTGAGATAATACATTTCTATTGTTTAGGCCTCCCAATTCATGGTACTTTTTAACATCAGCCCTAGAATACTAATAGAGAGAATCAGGGAGATCATCAAATCCAGGGTTGGGGATGGAGTGGGGAGGAGCAAGGATGAAAACCGAGGCATGAAGCTTCATGGCCAGAGAGCTGACAGGGCATGAGAACAGATTGAGGGCAAAGAGAGGAGATCCTGGAGGATGGCTGATGCATGTCTTCTGCTCAGTTTGGGTGTCTGCCAGGGCTTGTGCCTGAGGCTGATGGGGAAGCAGACTCAAATGATAGAGGAGCTTTGAAAATCCACCTGGATGACTCATGCAGGTGGCTGGCTCTTGAGCTTACCTGGGTGTAGAATGACCAACCAGCCCTGTTTGCCTAGGACTAAGGAGTTTCCTGGGATATGGACTTTCAGTGTGAACACTAGCAAAGCCTCAGGAAAATTACTTATTTGTCACCCTACCTGGGTGTAACCCCAAAGGGTACAGCTTCTTTGAAACAATGTAAAATCCTAAAGGTGGTTTTCAGGATAGCCTGCCAAAGGGTGATGATGTCGGCCCCACCCTGATCACACCAAGGTGCTGATGGATCTGACCAGGCACAACAAAGGTGTCATAATGGTGTCTGTGGGTCCCTTATACAAATCTCAGAACGGAAGCCAGACCAGAGTCTCCCTTAATGTAGAACCTGCCTGGTTTTCCTTCTGGTCCTCCAGGATATGTCAGGAGCACCTGTACTGGGGTGAGTGGTGCCCCCCAAAAGATATGTCCTTGTCCTTGTCCCTAGAACCTGTATTACCTTACATGGCAAAAGTTGCAATAAAATTAGAATCTTGAGATGGGGAGTTTATTCTAGATTACCCTGAAGACCATAGATGCCACCGTAGGTATCCTGACAAAAAGAAACACAGAGGGAGGTTTGATTACAGACACACAGAGGGGAAGGTGGTGTAATGATGGGAGGTGGGAATTGGAGCAATGCAGCCATAGGCCCAGGAATGCTAGGGCAGCCAGTCCTAGAAGAAGCAAGGGCTAGGTCGTTCTCCAGAGGATCCAGAGGGAGTGTGGCCCTGTTAATACCTTGATTTCAGACTTCTAGCCTCTAGACCTGTGAGAGAATCAAGTCATGATGTTTTAAGCCACCAAGTCTATAGCAGGTTGTTATAGCCGCTACAGGAAACTGAGGCAGCACCCGCAGACTGAGCTTTCAGAGCACCAGACAAGAGAATCCAAGCTTGAGTCCCCATCTAGTCATGGCTATGCCTCCACCTGACAAACTGTTGCCTGGAGTCTCTCACGAATGACAGGAAGCTGGTCGGGGGTCATTGTGTGCAGGGGGGCAAGTGGGTGGGTGAGGGTCGGCTCCATGCTGGCTGAGCCTCAGCGTTAATTCACGAGTAAAGCCGACAGCAACTTGCTGCTGCACTTCTTCCCCATAGTCAGGAATTAGACTTCACCAAGCAGCTGGTGTTTTGTGGAAAAAATAGGCACACAGGGCCCTGGCAATATGATAGGCACAGAAACTGGTGGCAGAGGAGGGAGGTGGGAACAGCTTGGCAGTGGAGTTGGTGCTAATTCATTCAAACAGCCTCTCCCATTGGCGCAGCCTTTTCCAGCTTGTAAGGTGTTTTTACAGGCCTTTCCTCATCTGCCCCTGGCAAGATCCCTGGGAGGGAGGCCAGGAGGGGGTGCTGATGTGTTGGAAAGACAAGGTTCTGATGATCAGAGAAGGCATGGGCAGCCGGGCCTCCCAGCTGGTGAGCCGGGGAGGCAGAACCAGCCGCCTCCAATTTAGTACTCATTCCTCAGCTTCAAGGGGGCGAGGAACCTGCTCAGGCAGGTTCCATCAGGTGGTTCACCTGTTTTGCTTTTGCAGTGCCTGTGAAGAGCTATCCCGGGTTGGGCTCTCTGGGAAGCAGACAGTGGGCATGCAAGATGTTTTTTTGGGAATATTTTGGGGGCCAATGGCTGTGGAAGGGAGGGAGAGAGGGAGAAGTTGAGCTGCAACGCAATCTTCAGTGGTGGCCTCAGCCAACCCCACAGAGAGCCCTGCAGCTAGGATGACCCTCAACAGCTTTCTCAAGGTGAGGCTAGAAGGCTGGGTCTTTTTACCCCTGGGTTGATCAGTCACTGGAGGTGGGCTTCCCCAGAAGGAGGGCATGATCTTGGGTGAGGGACCCTCCTCAGCTGAGCAAGCCCTGGAAGAGGATGCCAGGTGAGGGCTCTCTGCCAGCAGGACTTCCAGCAGCTGGAGGTACGTCCTTCCTTTCTGCAGGAGGCCCTGGTGGTGTATCACATTATCTGCTACAGGGCCTTTGCAAAGGCTGGGGGTGACTAGGGGGAGTCAGTACCCTCCTAAGGCTATTCTTGGAGTATTGAGGGGGTCTGGAGGAGGGGGTCTGGAGTGATATTTCCCAATATTGCATCATAGAGAAGGTGGTATATACTACAAGAATATTGCAAATAACCATAGGGAAAGATTTTGAACATGCCCACAGCAAAGCTATTTCAAGAAGTTAAGACTTGGTGATATTTTTTCTTTTTTGAGATGAAATCTTGCTGTCACCCAGGCTGGAGTGCAGTAGCACAATCTCAGCTCACTCCAACCTCCACTTCCCTGGTTCAAGCAATTCCCCTGCCTCAGCTTCCCCAGTAGCTGGGATTACAGGCACACACCACCAAGCCTGGCTAATTTTTTTGTGTTTTTAGTAGAGACTGGGTTTCACTATGTTGGACAGACTAGTCTCGAACTCCTGAATCAGGCAATCCACCTGCCTCAGACTCCCAAAGTGCTGGGATTACAGATGTGAGCCACCACTCCCAGACAAGACTTGGTGACATTTCTAGGGGAAAATTGTCTCAGAGTTCCAGCCCACTTTTTGTTCAAATTGCAAATGGTTCCTAGGCTGAGGGCATTATCTGTAGACCTGATAAATTACCTGGCAATAGTTCTGAATTAAGCAATCTTGGGGCACAGGGCTTAGAGAGACACTGGTTAACTGCTGCATGTGTCTCTCTTGGTGCATGGAAGGTCCATGGGCTTTGAGGCCACAGACACAATTTTAAGTCTTAGTTCTGCTGGTTGCTAGCTGTGTGACCTTGGACAAGTTACTTGACCTCTCTAAACTTCAGTTTCCTGCCCCTATGAAATAGGGGCAATAACACCTACTCATAGGGCTGTCGGGAGGGTTAATTGGGGTAATGAACAGAATGTGCTTGTCATGGGAAAGGTCCTCAGTGCATTTAGCTTTTCTTCTGTTATTGCATCTCATAAAAACTGTTAACTGTAGTTAATTGAAAGAAATATGTGCATATGTATGTTTCTATGTACACACACACACTCTTTGTTATTGTGCTTGGTAGGCACTCACTGTGCTCCCAGCCTTATACTAACAGATCTTTGAAAGTGAAGAGGAAGAGAATATTTGACCTATTCTCAAACAGCTTACAGTCTAGTGAAAGTGAAACAATATACTTATGAAACATAATAATATTCTCTTTCACATTTATTATTTAATTTAATCTCACAGAAGCAGTGTGCAAAAGACATATTCAACCCCTTTTACAGATGGAAAACCTGAGGCTCAGAGGAGATATTTTCCTGAGGTCACAAGGCAGATCAGTGGCGCTGGGAGAGGAACTGGGACTCAGGTCTTCCCAGTCCCGTGAGCTTCTCAGGGACACCCAGGACGCTGACGCTTCTGGGCTTGTCAGTTTCTACTAAGTGTTCCTGAAGAGTGAAGCTGTCATTGCTGAGGGAGACTGAATGGAGCTGGGTGGGTGAATGGGGTAATCCAGGCTGGGGAAAAGGGAAGGGGAGCCAAGCGGTGATCTGTGGGAGGCTGCAGGGACCCCCAGTTGTGTAGGAACTGGGCATTGTCTGTGTGTGTGGTGTCAAACGCATTGTCCTTGCCTGCCTCTGAGCCTGGTGTGGGAAGATAGGACTCTGCAATGTCTGAGGTTCCTTCTGACTCCACCTTTCCAGGGTTCTGAGATCCTGAAGTATCCCTGATCTGAAAGGAGAGGGCTGACATCCTGGGATGTGGCAAATGTGGATTACTCCTGCCTGCAAAGATGTTGGGGCTGGGGTTTGTAGGTCTGGGCTGTGGGAAATGTTTTAAATTACCTTTTAAAAACCATTTTAAGTGTGCAATTCGGTGATGTAAATTGCATTTACAGTGTTGTGCAACCATCACCACTATTTCCAAAACTTTGTCATCACCCCACACAGAAATTCTATATCCATAACTCAGCTTCCACTGCTCTTCAGCCTCAGGTAATCTCTAATCTATCTTCTGTTTCTCTGAATTTGTCTATTCCAGATACCCCATAGAAGAGGAATCACACAATATTTGTTCTCTTGTGTCTGGCTTATTTCACTTAGCCTATTTTTGAGGTTTGACCATGTTATAACATGTATCTTCGTTATGGCCGAATGCACCTTTTATGACTGTGCACACCATTTTTTTTGTTTATTCATTCATCTATTGCTGGATGCTTGGGTCATTTCTACCTTTTGGCTGTTGTTAATAATGCTTCTATGAACACTGATAAACAAGTATGTGTTTGAGTTCCTGTCTTTCGGTTCTTTTGGGTATGTGCCTAGGAGTGTAATTGCTGGTTCACATGCTAATTCTGTTTTGCTTTTTGAGAAACAGCCAAACCATTTTCCACAGCAACTGCACCACTTTACCTCCCCACCAGCAATGCACAAAGATTCCATTTTTTCCACATCCTCACCAACATGTGTTTCCTTTTTATAAATTAAAGCCATCTAACATCCTAATAGTTGTGAAGTGATATCTCATTGTGGTTTTCATTTGTATTCCCCCAATGACTAATGATGTTGAATACATTTTCAAGTGCTTATAGTTCATTTATATATCTTCTTTGGAGAAATACCTATTCAAATCCTTTGCTTATTTTAAAATTAGGTTCTTTGATTTTTTGTCATTGAGATTAAAAGTTCCTTACATGTTCTCGATATTAAACCCTTATAAGATATTTGATTTGCAATTATTTTCTCCCATTCTTTAGGATGTCTTTTCACTTTCTTGATAGCATCTTTTGATGTACAGAAGTTTTAAATTTTGTTGAGGTCGAATTTGTCTATTATTTTCTTTTCTGCTCATGCTTTGGTGCTATATCTAAGAATCCTTTGCCAAATCCAAGGTTGTGAAGATTTACCTCTACATTTTCTTCTAAGAATTTTATAGTTTTAACTCTTAGATTTAGATCTTTGATCTACTTTGAGTTAACTTTTGTATATGCTGGGAGAGGTAAGGGAAATTCCTTTTAAACAAATATTTTGCTTAATGTGGTAATGCTGTTTTTTTCAATGAAAAGAAAAACTGATATTTACAAGCTAAAATTAAAAACAAAAACAGGGAAAGCTGAAGTGAAGCAGATAGACAGGGTCAGAAGCATTCAGATGGTCTTAGACACAAATGCAGAATTAGGTTTTCAGTGCCCGAAGCAAGAGTTTTTAACAGCTTTGTCTCTATACTAACCAAGATACGGGGTGGGATGCTGAACTCAGGGCTCTCTACACCAGTGCCTCTCAGACTTTAATATGCACATGATCACGTGGGCATCTTGTGGATATGCAGATTCTGATTCAATAGGTCTCTGTTAGGGCCTGAGATTCTGCATTTTTCTTTTTTGGTTAACTTTATTTTATTGTGGTAAGAAAATTTAACATGAGATCTACACTCTTAAATTTTTAAGCATATGGTAAGTATAGTATTGTTGACTATAGGTATAATGTTGTACTTTGGGTCTCTAGAATGTTTTCGTCTTACTTAATGGACACTTTATGTCATTGATTAATGACTCCCCACTTCCCTTTTTCCCCAGCCTTTGGAAACACCATTCCACTCTTTGACTCTATGAGTGTGACTATTTTAGATACCTCATATTCATGGAATCATGCAGTACAGTTGACCTGCAATTTGCAGGTTTCACATCCAATTCAACCAACTGTGTATTGAAAATACTCTATTTGAAAAAAAGAAACAAAACAACAATGATACAAATACAATACAAAAAGATAAATAATATAATAAAAGACAGTCCAAATAAAAATGTAGTACAACAATGTTTTACATAGCATTTACAATGCATTAGGTATGATAAGTAATCTAGATATGATTTAAAGTATATGGGAGATGTGCATAGGTTATAGGCAAATACTACACCTTGTTATATCAGAGACTTGGGCATCTGTGGATTTTGGTATCCAAGGATGTCCTGGAACCAATCCCCCATAGATACGGAGGGAGGTCTGTATTTGCCTTTGTGGAACTGGTTTGTTTCCCTTAGCATAATGTCCTAAAGATTCATTTATGTCATCATCTCACATCTGTTAGGGTGGTTATTATCAAAGAAAAAGACTATGAATATTGGCGAGGATACAGAGAAATTGGAATTCTTGCATACTGTTGGTGGGAGAGCAGAATGGTGCAGCTGCTATGGAAAACAGTATAGAGATTCCTAAAAAATTAAAAATAGGACTATCATATACTCCAGCAATCTTATTTCTGGGTATGTATCCAAAAGAACTGAAATCAGGATCTCAAAGAGACATGAGCACCCCCATGCTCATTGCGGCATCGTTCACATTAGCCAAGGCATGGGAACAACCTAAATGTCCATTGACAGATGGATGGAGAAACAAAATGTAGTATATATATATACAAGGGAGTATTTATTCAGCCTCTGCAGTATTTGAGATTCTGCCATTCTAGAAAGTTCTCAGGTGATGTGGGTGCTGCTGGCCTGTGGAGCATCCTGGCTGCTTCAGGTGTTGGTGGTGAGGTTTGTGGCCTGGTCTATGTGCCCAACCCTCTGCCTCCCTCCTACCGTCTGCCCCAGGGATGAGTGGAATAATGGTCAGGACTGGGCTGGCCTGTGATGGAAGCAGAGAGGCCCCCAACATAGGTTGTGGGTGAGGAGTCCACCTTACAGCCTGGACACTGGCCTAGCAGTAACCTGAGGAACTGAGTGAGGCACCTGGGGTGCAAAATTTAAGGAGGCACTCATTTTGGGGGTTGTACAAGTGCAGGGTCAGCATGTATGTGACTGAGACAGTAAGGGCCTCCTTAAATTCTATGCCCCAGTCATTTCATTTGCCTCATCCAGTTTCCAGCCCTGGGCTCACGATCTATCTGGGGGGCCTCTCCTGGCCCACATGGGACAGAAGGAGCAGATCTAGCTTGAGGACCTCAAATCCTTGAGGATTTTGTGGGAATGAGTGTGGGAGTTCATATAAGGAATCCCCAGTGGTCACAACCAGACCGGTTACATAATTTGTAAAATGAAAACTCAAACATTGTTAAGAACTTTAAGACAATGGCAGCAGAGAATTCAACCAGGCACATGGCCTTCTGATAGCGGGGGTCCCATGAAGCTGCACAGGCTGCAGACCCTAGGCAGGCCTGTAATGAGAGAACAGATGGCTTTGTCAAGCAGTGAGCTCCCTGGCTATGGAATGATGAGGAGGCCCTCCAGCATCAAGAGAACTGCACTCAAGGTCCAGTCTGCAGGCTGCATTGCATTTGGAGGGCTGCTTCTCTGAGGGTCTGAGCTGGCAAACTTCTGACCCCCATCCTTTGGGCTGCCAGGGCCAACCCTGGGAGGAGCCCTTGGTCTCAGTTCTTCAAAGCCATAGCAGGAAGCTGGAGTCAGCTTCACATTTCCCCAGTGCAGGTGGAGTGCGGCTTTGCCTGGAGGCTCTGTCTTTACTCAGAGCCTCTCCAAGCAGGAGAAAGGTCTTGCAAGATCCTCCAGCAGAGAGAAGAAGGGAAGTTTTTCCTGGGAAGCCTGGGGAGAGTTTGTGATGTGATAGAGTCTTGCAAAAGTGACCTGCTTGCAGGACAGGCAGAGCTGCTGAGGGCAGGGAGAAGTCATAGCTTCTGGCCAGCAGACAGACAGCAGCCTTCCCGGACCTGTCAGCTCCGCCTAGAGGGAGATTTCTACCCTGGTTCTGGCAGCCTGGCCTGGGGTTCTGTTTGACCCCCACTGTCCCCACCCTAAACCCTCCTGAGGGACTCAGGAATGGCACAGTTTAGGTGTCATGGTTCAGGCCACTGCTGGTAAGGATTGGAGGGTGGTTGCTGTATTGGCCAGGGGTAGGAGTCAGGTGACACGTGGCCTCGGCCTAGATTCCCTCAAACTCCCCAGGCCACAGGGTATTCCTAACTGGCCTGGACTCTATAGCCTCCTCCCTAATCTCTGGGGTCCCACCTGGAGGCTGCCTGCTTCAGCTCTATTTCCAACCTGCCAGACTCCAAGAGAGCTCCTGCTGATGGATGAGGGGACTGTGGCTCCTGATAACTTCTGGGCAGCACCCCAAAGTTAAGAAGCGCTTTCAAACTGTCCCATCTTCTCTTTGCTATAACTTTCTGAATGAGATGAGGATCCTTGTTTTATCAGTAAGACCACTAAGAAGCAGAAAGGTTCAGACTCTGCCCAAGTCAATCCAGAAAAGAGCTTGGCCAACGTTTAAACTGAGATCAGTCCAACTCTGAAACCCAAGCTCATTGTAGTGCCTCAACCAGCAGTTCTCAAACAGGATAATGCTCCATAGTGACTTAGAGAGTTTGGGAAAACACAGGTGGCCCCCTACCCCCCACATCTTAGTCTATGACAAAATACCATAGACTAGCAGCTTATAAACAAGGGAAATGTATTTCTCATAGTTCTGGAATCTGGGAAGTCCAAGATCAAGGTGATTGCAGATTCGGTGGCTGGTGAGGCTGGTTCCTCAGTGACAATGTCTTCTTGTTGCATCCTCACATGGTGGAAGGGGCTAGCTAGCTCTCTGGGGTCTCCTTTTTTTTTTTTTGAGATGGAGTTTTGCTTTTGTTGCTCAGGCTGGATTTACAATGGCTCAATCTTGGCTCACTGCAACCTCTGCCTACTGGGTTCAAGCAATTCTCCTGTCTCAGCCTCCCAAGTAGCTAGGATTACAGGCACCCACCACCACAACTGGCTAATTTTTGTATTTTTAGTAGATGGGGTTTCACCAGGTTAGCAAGGCTGGTCTCGAACTCCTGACCTCAGGCGATCTGCCTGCCTCAGCCTCCTAAAGTGCTGGGATTACAGGCATGAGCCACTGTGCCCGGCCTCTTGGGGTCTCTTTTATAAGGGCACTAATTCCTTTCATGAGAGTGGAGCCCTCCTGACTTAATCGCCCCCAAAGGCCCTGCCTTCTAATAGTCTTGGAGATCAGGTTTCAACATGTGAGTTTTGGGGGCAGCAAATATTCAGATCGTACCACTACCCCTAGCTTCTGATTCAGTAGGTCTGGGGTAGGGATGGAGTATTTGCTTTTCTAACAAGTTCACAGGGGATGTGGAGACTGCTGGTCAGGGGGGTCAGAGTCTGAGAACTCTAACCTAGAAACAGTTCCCTTGTATTCAGGAACTAGACTCAGTTCTGCAGGAACTACATACCCATCAGGATGCAATCCCACTGCAGAGTTTGGCATTGTCAAAATGGCAGAGCCAGGTTGAACTTTGTGTCACTCTAACCATGTGCCAGATTCTCTAAGAAAATGAAACAGGAAATTAGAGACTTGGAGAGACCAATGGGGAGGCAGGAGGATTTTATTTAACGTGAACACGGGCTCAGTGGAATTGCTTCCTAAGACTGAGCACAGTACAAAGAAACAGAGGGTCTTTTAGGCATCTTTGCGATATAGGATGACAAAGCAGGAAGTAATTTTACAGAACCAAGAACAAAGAACAGCTAATCAACCTGTAACATGTCTTGTGATGTACATTACATTTGAAAAATAGCATCTTGAGAAACACATTGTACCTTTTTTGGGTGTTAGTTTGCCCTGTTGACCTTGCAGCTGGTCAGCAAGAAAAACAGGAGTCTTGAGATGCCTGGGAACTTTGCTGAGAATGTGAGGAGAATAGATAAGGTAGGTTTTACAGGGAGTTCATTCATTTTAAGCAGAGCTGGGGGTTAGGTTTTATATTGAATACAACACAGTAAATTGGCTTTATTGTACAGCAATTGCAAATTATTAGTTTCTGTCTTCAGCACCAGTTCATTTAATCCTTGCAGCAACACTGTGAAGTGGGAAGCCTCATTGTCCCCATTTTAAAGATGAGGAAATACAGAGAAAAAACTGCCCAAGGTTACACAGCCAGCAGACATCCGATTTGGGCTTGAAACCTGGGCAGTCTGGCTCCAGAGTGTACCCTGACCTACACCAGCCTCACAGTCTTACAGATGTGAGTGTGAGTCCCTGCTCCATCACTTATCACCCCTACGACCTTGAACATGTTTTCTGGCATTTCCCAGCCTCAGTATCCAGGCCTGTGCAATGAGAAAAAGAGTGGTGCCTGCTCTTCGGGATTCTAAGGATTAGAAGTGATAAATCAAAGGCCCTGGGAGAAGGGTGTGCCATACAGTGTCGGCGCTCACTAGACAGGAATGCCTATTATTGAGATTGCTGAAAAGCACCTGCCTTCATCCTTGAGCACAAATCTCTCAGCCACGGATGTGGGGAAAGCCAGGATTTTCTTTCCTCTCATTTCCCTCCGCATCTGCCAGCTCCCTGAACCCTGAGGCCTTCAGTGTTCCTTCTGAATGGGACCCCCTCTCTCAAGCAGAGCTGGGAGCTCTTGGTAGGGGTGCAGCATGGCCACTAGGGAAGTCAGTGTCCCCTTTGGGGGCCAGGAATCCACCATTTCTGGCTAGACTCAAACGTGGCAGCTTTGGAAGTGAGTGCATTTTGCCCCAGATATAGGGACATAAACGATTTGGCTTCAGATGGGAGACAGTTCAAAATCATAAATTACAGACAATCACAGAGAAGCCCTGTTTCCTTGTTAGGGAGGGAAACAGACCCTAACAGTCCTGGTTATCATTTATGGGGTTTTAGGAGGATTTTCTAACTGCTGCCCTGGGGAAGGGTGGAGAGGGGGCCACACCGTGGGCCCATGCCAGAGAACAAACTGTGGAGCCCTCAGCAAGTGGGCATCTCTGCCCCTGCAGTTTGGGGCAAAGGAGGCTCTTCCCATGTCCCTTAACGACTGGTGTGTGTGTGACACATTACACTTAACCATGTTCTTCTGGGCTTCTTTGATAGCCTGGTGGGGCATGTCTTGGTCATGTGTGGCTTTTACAATCATGTTCCTTCGGAGTATAAGATGAAGTGTGAGCCAGGAGCAGTAGCTCACACCTGTAATCCCAGTACTTTGCGAGTCAGAGGAGGGTGGATCACTTGACATCATGAGTTCAAGACCAGCCTGGACAACATGGTGAAACCTTGTCTCAACTAAAAATATAAAAATTAGCTGTGTGTGATGATAATGCTTGTAATCCCAGCTATTCAGGAGGCTGAGGCAGGAATCGCTTGAACCCGGGAGGTGGAGGTTGCAGTGAGCTGAGATTGAGTCATTGCACTTCAGCCTGGGCAACATAGCAATACTCCATCTCAAAAAAAAAAAAAAAAAAAGAAGAAGAAGTATGTAGACACTGGAATTTGACAGGTTGATATTGAACTCTAGCTCAGGCTCTTCTGAGCTCTTTGATAGAACTTACTATGGGCCAGGAACCAGTCTTAGTGCTTTATATAAATTGTACATTTAATATTTGTATCAACTGTATGAGATTGACACTATCATTATTCCTATTTTAGAATAAGGAGCTGAATCATAGAGCAGTTAAGTAAATTACCCAAGGTCACACAGCTTCACAAGTGGTTGAACCTTGAGATACTGGCTGTAGATGCTATTTATTTATGGTTGTTTAAAGTGGTTTCTGTGGCCGGGCTCATGGCTATAATCCCAGCACTTTAGAAGGCCGAGTTAGGCGGATCGCCTGAGGTCGGGAGTTCAAGTCCAGTCTGGCCAGCATGGTGAAACCTCGTCTCTATTAAAAATAGAAAAATTAGCCAGGCGTGGCAGCAGGGGCCTGTGATCCCAGCTACTCCGGAAGCTGAAGCAGGAGAATTGCTTGAACCCGGGAGGTGAAGGTTGCAGTGAGCTGAGATCTTGCCTTTGCACTTTAGCCTGGGCAATAGAGCAAGACTCCGTCTCAAAAAAAAAGTGGTTTCTGTATATTAACTCATTTAGTCTCACAAACCCTATGAAGTAGAAATTATTCTTATCCCTACTTTACAGATGGAAATACTGAGTCTCAGAGACTGGACTTATACAAGTTCATAAGAGAGGCAACATAATTTGAGGGTAAAGGACAGAAGGACCTGCAGCTGGACTGACCAGGGTTCAAATTCCATTGCCACCCCTTACTAGCTGTGTGACCCTCAGCAACTTACTTAACGTCTCTGACCTTCAATAAAAGAGGGATAGTGATATAGGATAGTAGAGGCTAAATGATAATAGTATCTAGTACTTACCAGTAGAGATATCCTCTACTGTCATACTTAGTTCCTTACAATTTTAGCCTGTTAAACTGTTCCAATAACTCCGTGATTCTATTACTAGTCACATATTTATGGATGAAACAAAGAGAAGTTATGCAACTTGCCTAAATTCATACAGCTAGAAAAGAGCAGATCTCAGATTAGATGACGGGTAGTTAGCTTGGGCAGTCTGGCTCCAGAGATGGTGCTCTTAAGGATTGCATTAAACTGACAACATATGTAACCAGTTTATAGAATGAACTGGAATTGTTAGGCTGCTGGAAGAATTTACCCATTAATTTGCTCTCTTGAATAATTTTTTCCTGTTCCCAGATGAAATCTTCAGCAGAGCTTTAGCTTTTCTGTACACTCCTTGGAATTAATAAATAGCTCATTTTCCCTCCAGTCATTAAAAAGTCCAATTTTCTGAATTATTGAAGCTTTAATCTCACATCCAATTCAAAACAACTTTCTCTTCCCAACCACCTCTTAGCTTGGGCCCCCTTTGGGCTGGGGCACCTGCCTTGAGGAAAAGCAGTCATGATTGGGCTTCTTGATGCTTTCCACCATTGAGTTTCTGCACCTCCTCCTTTGCTACCTCTTCTCTGTGGGTTTCCCCAGGTCTGGATCTGAGGGAGAGAAGAGAGGCAAGGGGTTGAGCCATGTGATCAGTGGAGTTACCACCTGGAGCTGGTGCCCTCTGGGGATGGTACATTTCAAAAGCTGATTCTTTCACTCACTGTTTGGAGGGTTTTGTGAGCACCTCTGATGGCAGTTCCCTGGCATAGGTGGTCCCAGCTTAAGAGGCCCCTCTCAGCCCCTGGATTCCTGCTGTCTCCCCACAGAACTATGGTGGGTCTCTGGGTGGAGGCCCCTTCAAGACAACTTCCTCCTGGCGGGAAGGGTCCATGCTTCTGTCTGTCCTCATGGAAGGGAAACTCCTGCAGCCACCTCTTCTTGCTGTGTTATTCCTTTAGTCATCACTTGAGCCTTTTCTGGTGTCAGTGAGGTACCAGTCCTTGCAGCCCTGAGAGTCAGATGACTTGAACCAAGCTTGTGAGGGGGAAGCACCTCCTTTCTCCATAAGAAGAGATAATAGCGCAGGACTCCAGACACCCCCTCTCGAAAAGCATCCTCCTGCTCCATCCTCTCCTTGTGAATTTTCAAGCCTTTCTTTCCATGCCTTCAAGGTGGGTGATGGATGAAGGGTGCCAGGTGGGATTTTTTTGGGGGGCTCCCCCTTCTGCAAGTCTTTCAGAGATGATATCACAGATCTACAGGGTATGTGGACACCAAACACCCTCTGCTCTCAGCTTTGCATCTGTAGAAATGGTTTCCAAAGATAGCCACTAGTAATTCCTCCGTTCATGCGTGCACAGGCCACTCCTCCCAACAAAAGAGGGTTATTCCTCCTCCCTTGGCCTTTGGGCTGGCCTCACAACCTGCTTTGATCAATAGAATGTGGTATAAGTACTGTCATGCCAATCCTGGGCCTGGCCCTTAAGATGCCGTTTGCTTTCCCTCCTGGAACTCTGTCTCCAAGCTGTAAGGAAGTCAGGCCATGATGCTGAGGAAAGAAGCTGTGCTGAGAGGCCCCGGGGGATGAGACGCTCCGTGGAGAGGCCGCAAGGGAGGAGGGCAGACGTGAGCCAGCTGATAGTTGGCTCCAATATGTGAGAGACCTTCTCAGACCTTCTGCCCATCAACCAGCTGAGTGCAGCCACATAAGCAATTGAGCTGGCGAACACAGAGCAGAAGGTCTGCCCAGTCAACCCAGAGAGTCATGAGAAATAATAAATCATTGTGGTTTAAAGCCCATAAATTCTAGACGGTTTGTGTTGCAGCTATTAATAGGTAACTGAACCTGGAACTACTGCTGAAACTGAGACGCCAGGACACCTTAGCCGTTAGCATCTCCCACAATCAATAGAATATACGTTAGGAGGGACTCCAGGAACAGGTAATGATACTGGTGTCATTATTAATAGTTGATAGTATAAAGACCTGTGTTGCAGTTTTGACCTTGTCAATTAGTGGAGTCTTCTTTTTTAGCCCAATGTTTTTTTTTATCTGTGATATGGGAACTTCT
This sequence comes from Cheracebus regulus, assembly GCA_963574635.1. Lineage (NCBI taxonomy): Eukaryota > Metazoa > Chordata > Mammalia > Primates > Pitheciidae > Cheracebus > Cheracebus regulus. The sequence continues at coordinate 120,240 of CAUYQU010051435.1, read as the reverse complement.
TCCATTCCTACATGGGATTGTGGTGAGAATTAGTGGAAATATGCTAAACATGGTACAGGCATAAATCAAAGCCATTTTTGGTTGGTTATTCACCTTCTGAACAATGGGGAGCCAGCCACAGCAGGTTTTAGAGGAAGGGAGGGCTGATGTCCAAGCTACTTGCCACTGTTTAGTTTTTCCTGAGTGATCCGACAGGCTTACAAACATGTCCTGGAGCAACAGGCAGGGAAGAGAGAGGTGATGTGAGAGAGCAGAATGACAGAGGTCCTTGGGCCACTCCCCTCTGCTGGGGACACTGGTGAGAATTTGGTTAAATTCTGGAGAGCACTTTTTACTATGAAATGGGTCTGCAGTCTCTTGGTGGATGAGTCCTAGTTCTTTAGCCTCTCCCAGGAAGCCGACTTCTGCCTTTGGACACATTTCCTGACCCGTTAGAGACGAAGTGTTTGGCCAAGGCCCTCACTGCATGCAGGTGTCCGGGGGATGGATGCACAGAGCACCTCGCCTGAGCCTCACCTCCCAGGCCCCACAGCAAATGTCTGTAACTGAGGCTCTGCAGGCACAGCTAGTGGCCAGGATGACACTCAAGTGCTCTGTGGCAATGATGCTGCAAGATATTAATAAGTGAGGTTGGAAGTTTGCTGGACAGGGCCTACACCCTGCATGAAGGTTGACAGAGCAGTATTGCCATCTTAGACAAGCACTGTCATTTTAAGTTCACCTTGATCAAAAACTGCCTAAATCCAAAAGGCATCAGCCTAATGTCTAAGATCAGCATGACCATAAACCACAAATGACATCTCTGACCAGAAACATTCCAAACCCCTCCCCAACCAGACACATGCCAGCCCCAAGATAACCTCCCATCTGACCAGAGTCATTCCAACCCTGCCATAAAACTTCTCCTCCACACAGAAACATTCTAAGTTTGTGATAAGCCCCCTCACCCTAAAACCACTATATATTCTTAGTCTGTAAGAGAGAATGCTCCTGACCAAAATTGGCCAGAAGCTCCTCTCAGGTTTATTTCTCCAAAATAAACCTATCTTTGACTGTTGAGCCACATTTCATGTTTCTTTCCTCTTTCTCTAACTCTTAGAAAGGCTCTCCTCCTGGTCTGGGCCCAGCAGCTGTTCCTTTGTTTGCTCAGGAAGTAGCTCTGAGGCCACATAACTTCTCTGAGTCAGTATGTAGATTTAGGGCACAAGGTCAGCACTTTAGGGCAGCTGCTGGTGGGATGGACCCTGGGAGTACGGGGCAGGGACAGGGCAAAGAGCCTTGGATGAGAGTCTGAAAACAGGTTGGGTCCTGTCAGTTGTTTGCTCATGGTATGGCCTTGGGAATGTTACTTTTCTTTTTGGAGCCTCGGTTTTCTCATCTGCAAATTAGGAATCAGAGTGGGGCTATTGTGAGGACTGTTTGAGAAAATGGGACTGGTGATTCCTCTATACTTTCTTAGCTGAGGGACTTGAGCTGGCCAATACAGCTCTCAGCTTCTCAGTTTCTTTATCTGTGAAATGGGTATAACAAAACGTGTTTTTTTTTTTTTCTGGTTTGTCGTGAGGTTTAAAGGATCCTTTAGCTGCAAATGACAAAAACCATCTCTAATGAGCTTGAGCAAAAAAGAAAATTGTTGCAATCAGCAGGGGTTTTGGCCACCCTCCAGAGCACCCCACCCTTGATGTGACCTGGCTCCAAAACTCTCTGTTCAACATTTAAAGCTCACCTAGGGTCAAGTGTTCCTGTCTGGACCATTAGACTCTGGCCAAAGAGACACAGTCATGTCAAAGACACATGGCTGCTGTGAGTCTACCCACATGGCAGGGTAGACAGCCATGTGCTGCTCATCCCCCAGAGCTCTGTGGGCCAGTGCCTGGTAGCCTGCAGAGTATGGTGGTGGTAGATGAGTCCTAGTTCTCCAGCCTCTCCCAGGAAGGAGGCTTCACTATGGCCATTGTGACTGTTATGTTAGAAAGGAGAGCCCAGAGTTCTTCTCATCCTGGGGCTGCCCTCCAGAGGAGTTGTAGTTCCAGGTATCTCTCTCCTCTGTTGTCCAGGCCCTTGATCTGCAGTCTCCCAGCCAGGTCCTAAGCGCAGCCTGTGTTTCACTGAAGGTTTTCAGGGACACCGATAGCCCAACTCCATTCTCGTCTGCAGCACACGGGAAAGGCTGGAGAGGGGCACACCTCACAAGCTCAGTAATGTCAGTCTATAAGGCACAGTATCAGATCTTCATTCATTTTGATTTTGTTCCTCAAGCATTTTTAACTCTCATTAGTGATTAAAACTTTAATCCTTCCCAATGTCACACAACCTTTACAAGGCAAGGCCAAGACTTTAACACAAACCTTTTAATTCCTGATTCCTGATTCCCAGATTCTGATTTGATTCCTTATTCCCAGACCAGTGTTCAGAAGTAGAAGTTGCTTATCTGGTTAGAAAGAAGGCTCACATATGCAATAGCTGCAAAAATCCACAGGATCACTGCTTATTTACCCCTATAACTTCCCTGCTGCCTGTCCCTCTCTCCATCTATTCAGCCTCTGTCCATCTGTCCGTCCGTCCATCTGTCCATCCATCCATTCATCCATCCATCCATCCATCCATCCATCCATCCATTCATCACAAAATTAGAGCATCTGGCCCTGTGCTGAGCAATCAGGAGAGAAAGATGAATTAGTGTGGTTCCCACTCTCAAGGAGATACACATATGAACAGACAAATCAGAGCACAGGATAGAGTCACGAGCTGATAGAGGGTGGCACTGAGACAAGGGAAGGACATGGAAGCTTGGAAGGATTGATGGAAGAGGTAGAACTTTGTGCTGGAGGCATCAAGGAACCACTAAAGTGTTTTAAGAAGAGAAGCTGATATGGTCAACTTTGTGTTTTATGGTGGGACAAGGAGCAGGATGAATTGGGGTAGGATATGATGGACTCTGTTCCTGTGCTCAACCATTAGCTCCCTCTCCCTGTAAGAGGACTATATATCCTTACCCATTGTTCTATGGTTTGCAATGTTTCCATAGGTATGTGATGCCAGGATGATCTTGTGATCTGTTTTGGCCAATTAAATGACAGTAGAGTGACATATGTCAATTCTTAGATGAACCTTCAAAAGGCTGTGTTAGTTATCTATTGCTGCATAACGAATTATCCTTAAACGTATTAGCTCAAAGCAATAGATATTTATTATCTCACACAGTTTCTCTGGGAAAGGAGTCTAGGAGGAGCTTAGCTGACTGGTTCTGGCTCAGTCACCCTTGAGGTTTCAGCCAAGTTATTGGTTGGGCCACAGTCATCTGAAGGCTTGTGTGGGGCTGGAGGATCTGCTTCCAAGGTGGCTCACTCACACACCTGGCAAGATAGTACTGGCTGTTGGCAGGAGGCGTCAATTTCTTACCACAAAGTCTCCTCCATAAAGATGCTGAGTGCCCTAGCAATATGGCAGCTGGCCTGCCCCAGAGCAATGATCCAAGAAAGAGCCAAAGTGCTTCTATGACCTAGTTTCAGAGACCACACGTCAACAGTTCTGCAATAGTCTGGTAGCTATAAGCAGGTCAGTAACTTTAACTTACACTCAGGAGAAGAGAATTAAACTCCACCTCTTAAAGCAAGGAGTGTACAAACATTTGTAAACAGATTTTAAAACCGCCACAGAGGCATTGAGTTTTTGTGCTGCTCTCACCTTTTCTCACTAGGAAAATGGTATGTCTCAGACAGGGGCTGTTGCTCCAGGATGAATCCTGGATCCTGCAAGTGCAGGAGAGTTGCAGCTAGATCTTGCTGTTGGAAGATTCTAAAATGGAGAGGTTGTTTGTTACTGCAGCGTAACCAAATGAAAACTGCCTGCTACAAGGTAGTAGGTCTGAAGCCAGGGAGACTGGCTGAGAAGATGGGGTTTGGCGTAAAGCAGGGGAAGGGGACTTGGAAGGTGTAGGAGACAGGGCTTTGTGACTGATGGACCATAGGGAGAGGAAGTTGCCAAGAGAACTTCAGGAATACTTGCCTGATTGTACGAGGCTCACTCTGAAAGCAGCAGGATATTTTTAAAAAGACAAGAGAGCCCCCTGGAGCAACTAGAATAGGCTTCATGGAGGGGGCCTCTGGTGGGAGGGGATCTTTAAGGCTGGGTTGGGTTGGGTGATCTCCTGCCAGAGAGCCTGCTGCAGCCTGGACAAGCTGAGCTCTGGCTTGGCTCGGAATAACGTCCCCAGGATTCGTCAGTCATTGACTCAAAAGCTAGCCTTTATTTAGGACCTATTATGTGCTAGGAACATTCCTAAGCTTTGGAAATATTAAGATAATCAGAAAAAAAAGCTATATCTGTCAAGAAGTTTAAAGTCTGATTGATGGGAGAGGCAATAAACAAGTGACGGGTGTTGGGATCTCCCTTGTCACCACTGTCTGTCCCACTAGGCAAGGATCTTTCTCCACCTTTCTCTGCCAGGACATCTGCAGGGACCTTTCAGGACATCTGCTGCTCACCTGGCAGCTGTGATCTGAGTTTGGCCTGACGGGTGAACTTCCCACTCTGTGCCCTGACTCGCCCATCTTTGTGTGTCAGCCTTGTCACGTGTTGCTGCATGGACTGTGCTTTGTGTGGACAGAGGTGTTAAAGGTAAACGCAACCTTGAGAGCAATCCAAGGAGGACCAGGCTTTTGGAAGCAAAATGTTTTGGCAGTAGGTCCTGGCATGTTCTCCATGTCTGATGTGTGACCTTCACGCTCGCAGTGACGACTCCTGTAGCTGTTGCCACAAAATCCAATTTTAAATGATATTCATTTTAATATCACTGTCTCCATCTATGTCTAATTTTTATTCCTATAGTTTCTTCATGCTTCCATTGACAACAGCTCAGTTCTCCAGGATGGCCATAAAATAGAGTCAAGGTACATCAGATTTCCTTCCCAGGGGTGATAAGTGCAGTAGAACAGAAATCCCTTTTGTAAAGGAAAACATGTTTTCATTTTTATTGTTGAAAAATGTATGCAAAATTTCTGTGAAACAAGATACTTGTTATTAGCCAGTAACTTTTATTATGAGGTTCTTTTTTTCTTTCTTAGCAAAGTAGAAACTAATAAAAGTGTTTCCCAAGGTTGGACAAAGACTGATCATACAGAGGTCAAGGGAAGATTTGTCATTAGTTTGTCTCTGGCTGTGCAAAAGGAGGAGGTTCCTGGGAGTTCATTCCTTTGTGTGGTGTCCAGACACCTGGAATTGTGTCTGGAGCCCAAGTCCTAATCTAGGCTCCACCACTGACTAGCTGCAGGGCCTTGGGCAATTCCATTGCCTGGGCTGGGCCTCAGTTTCTCTCCTGTAAAATGAGGGTGTCCTGCAAATGAACACACTCAGATATTGCTGGTGGTAGTGAGAATTAGCACAGCCATTTTGCAGAGCAATTTGGCAATACCCAGCCACATTAAAAATGCAACCAAACCTAAGACCCAGCAATTCCATGTCTAGGTTTCCACCTTAGAGAAACCCCCCAGGTGTGTGCAAGGGTATTTACTGGATCACCAATGAATGACAAAAATATGGGAAATAACTTAGATTTCAGGCAATCACAGGAGTAACTGAATAAAATGGAGTCTATTCATATAATAAAATGAAAAGCAATGAAAGGAATGTGCTAGATTCCCACGGCAATATGGATAAATCTCAAGACTTTCATGTTGAATGGGAAAGTGTGTTGCAGAAAGCAGTGAAGAAGGTTATGTGGAAATTCTACCCCTTGTGCTGATCAACACACACAAAGCAATACAACATATTTATCAGAGGTTCCTGTGTCTCTGCCAAAGTTTAAACATGGAACCAGAAACGTGCACATTTAATTCATGATCATGTTTGCCTTGGCAGGAGAAAAGAAAATAGAATTAGGAATGAGGAAGAAAGAGACTTTGAATCTAGCTGTCATGTCATATACATATGTGATTTAAATTTTATAATTTTTTTTTTTGAGACAAAGTTTCGCTCTTGTTGCCCAGACTGGAATGCAATGGCATGATCTCAGCTCACCGCAACCTCTGCCTCCTGGGTTCAAGAGATTCTCTTTCCTCAGCCTCTTGAGTAGATAGGATTACAGGCATGCATCACCATGCCCAGCTAATTTTGTATTTCTAGTAGAGATGGGGTTTCACCATGTTGGTCAGGCTGGTCTCGAACTCCCGCCTTCAGGTGATCCGCCCACCTTGGCCTCTCAAAGTGCTGGGATTACAGGTGTGAGCACTGTGCCTGGCCTAAATTTTATAAATTTCTAAAAAGGAAGACAAGGCAAATAACATGAACAAATTGTCAGTTAGTTCTGCATGGTGGTAAATAGGTGCATGGGGTGCTGATTGTGTGTTTTTTCTGTATCTTTAAAATTTCTCAGCAAAATGAAAAATGAAAGCATATCCATAAAAATAAGCTGGAAAGGGCTTATTAGAAGGAAAAAGGTGATTCAGTCCTTTGGTCTCAACCTGCTGGGCCTCTAGGGCTAAGGCGTGTGGGCTGAGGGTTCCACATCTCTTGGGATTTCCTCCCTGGGAAACTCTACCCACAGTATCTCTTACTCATCAGCCCAAACCAGGGAAGCCTGTGAGCAGTTGGTGTTGCTAAAACGTGGTATGTGAAGAGGACAGGGTGGGACTATAACAGGAAAATGAGGGAAGGACCCACTCATGAGAGACTGAGGTAGCAGATGGAACAGTTGGGGTTGAAAGTGTCATTGGAGTTTTCCAGGGTGAAAGAGGTGATGGGGAGGAGACACTCTAAGGTGTGAGCACGGTGTAAGTAAATGAATAAAGGTGTGATGGATGTGGGCATTTGGGAGCAGGAAGCTGGCAGAGCAGCTAGAGAATAGAGTGGGTATGGAAGGAGGTGAAGCTGGACATACGTGATTGGGACAGGTTATGCAAAGGCTGTAAGTACCATGCCCAACAGGGCAGGACTCCACGCTAAGGGGCCAGGGAAGCAGCAGGTCTTATAAGCCCCACTCTGGCAGCTGGCAAGGAGGCTGGGTGAGAGGAGGCCCTGGAGGCAGGGGATGCAGGAAGGTCCCACTGTCCAGGTGAGCATCCATGGGCAAGGCTGTTCTGAATTGCCGCAGTGCCAGTGAGGAGGAGGAGTGAAACTGGCCAGCAGGCATGGCAACAATAATAACAAACACTTGCTTTTAGGCAGGCCCACAGCTTAGCACTTTACACAAGTGGATTTTTAAAACCCTCCCAACATCCCTAGGATGGAAGTATCATGTCTGTCATCTCTGTTTTACAGATGAGGAAACTGAGGCCAAGAGAAGTGAAGAAACTTGTCTGGGGCTTCTCCACCTGACAGTGTCAAAGCCACGCTTTTCACCCAAGCAGTCTCCATTGGAGGCCAAGCCTAGACCACTGCCTCATGCTACCTCTAGGATAAGCTCTGGATAGAAACTGTGAAGTCCCCTTTGGGAAGAGATCAACTAATGAGGTGATGGTGACCTGGCGCCATCTAGCCTTTGAAGGGGGCTTTACCATTTCCAAGGGGCTTTCATCCCAGCCTTGGCTCCAAAACCACTCTATGAGGTGCACAAGGCAGATATCAGAATTCCCATTTTAGAGACAAGAAAATTGAGTCTTAGGTGGATTAAAAGACTCACCAAGGCCCCAGCTAGTGACCCTGCTGAGCAGCCTACTGAACTTCCAACCTCCTGGAGTGACCATCCGTGCCCACTCTCGGCTAATATTACTCTGCTGTCATTTTAGGTGGGTCTTGCACTGTTGTCTCTTCCCCTCCTTTGCCTTGAAGCATCACAGAAGGCCTCGGGGTGTCTTCATGGCTCCACCTCATCCTGGTGCCCTTCACATCCCCAGTTTCACAGGAGCACCTTCCTGAGCACACAGATTCCCTGGAGCCTTCCATTGTCTCCTCGCAGATGCCTATTGATGAAAGCGCCAGTCAGGCCTTTTGTTGGCCTCTGAGGCCATCTTTCCTCCTGGAGGCCCAATAGAGCAGTGCGTGTGGATATTTTTATGGGTCATATTTTAAATATTACATCCAAATTAAATGTGTGCTTATTTAATTAGAATATGGAAGTTGAGGGATTTCTTTATTGCTCCTACTGCTGGGTCCTGGGCAAGTGGCTTCTCTCTGGAAACTGCTGTGTTCATCGTGAACAGATATGGGGCAGGCTGGGCCATCCTTCGTCTACCTGTAGGTTAAATGCCCTCAGGAAGTAGAAGGTCAGAACTGGAAGTGTCCTTGAAACCATCAAGTCCTTGTCCCTCCTTGCACAGAAGACAGGTTGAGCACCAGAGAGGGCCATCAAGCCACTTAAGGTCACACAGACAGGGCCAGATGGCTTCAACCATTCTAGCATCTCCTAGGAGCCTCTGTCCAGAGAAGGGTGTTGTCTAGTGAATAAGAATCTCTCCTCAGATGCTGTGAGGCACAGCAGAGCTGGAAGTCAGGGCCTGAGGAACAGTTTGAGTCTCAAGAGACCCCTGGTAGCAACACCTCTAGATATGGACACAATGGTTTTGGGGCTCTGTTCTTCTCCAGCTCTCAGTTCTGTCTTCTCCTGAGCTGTTGTTAGCCTTAGGCTTTACTGGTAGCAGGACTAGGGCAGCAGCAGACTTTATATTCTCTCATATTGAAATATTTGGGTAAAAGGACATTTTTTTTAACCTCCCTAAAGCCTCAACTGAAGCCTCCAATGGGGCACACCTCAGTCCTGCATCCTTTCTGGAGCCGAGGCAACCATACAGCTGAGATCTAGGGAATGGCATATTGCCAGATGAAAATAAAAGGCTGTGATCACAAGAAGCCAGGCGGTGGGGTGGGGAGGAATGATAGCACACCCCAAAACAAGCAGGACCACTGGGAAGCAGGCCAGCATCGTCTTCAATGCACGTGCTATGGGAAGGCAGTGGTTCAAATCCAAGTGTGACAACTTACAAGCTGTGCAGCCCTGAGCAAGCCAATAGATATCCCAAGCCTCATAATGCTCATCTGAAAATTGGAGAAGCTAATCTTCACCTTGTAGGGAATTTGTGGGAATTTGAGATATTAATATTACGTATAGAAAACACTTGACAGATGCCTGGACTGGAGGAAGTCTGATGATGACAACAGGTGGTGAGTTCTGATTATGATGATGATGACAGTGATGATGAAGACCTTGGGCGGTAGGTCTGCAAGTGCACACTCTGGTTTCCTTGGTGCCCAGAGGACTGGCTCACATGCTTTTGCGTATTGAAACCAATCAGTAAGTTAAAGAATAAAAATAGCTAACAAGAAAAAAATCAAGTATATCTTTTGGCACAAAATGGAATTGGTAAGGGCTCCAAGAGAAAGTTTTCATTCAAATGCCACTATTCAATCTGAATATTTAAAAATATCTTCCTACTGAGCATATCCAGTTTCTGTTTCTTGGAATGGAAAGCAGATAACAAAAGTCAACAAACAACTGCCTTCCTTGGCACGTAGCAACTACCACTGACTCACTGTCCCAGGCAAATCTGCTATGGTTCTTCCCTTCTAAGATGAAAGACTCTGTGCACCTTGAGGGAAATGCTCTTGGGACCAGTCAGTCCTGGAACCAATGAACATTCTTCTCCTTGGGAGAGCCCATGATGATGTGCTCAGGCTCCAGGTGTCAATCTTGGGCTGTGGTGGAAGGAAGCTCCCACCAAATCTCCCACCACGCCTGACCTGGACCTCATGGCAGTCAGTGGGTGAGTGGCTCTACCCACCTGAATTTCCAACACTTTTACTTCCCTCACTCCTTCGGTTTTCATGGCGCCTCTATGACTCCATGTGCTTTACAAGTGAGAATGTTGTGGTTCAGACAGGAAATTCAAGTCATTTAAGGTCACACAGCAAGAGTGTATCTGGGCCTAACACCTCCATCTCCTGCTTCCCAGCCATTCCTACTGTTGGTGTCACATAAATGGACATTTGGAAATTAAATTGACTATGGTACTGGAGCTATTTAGGAGTAAATAATCCACATCTCAAACATATATGGCCCAAGCAATGTGCTAGGTACTCCAGAAAACACAGATTAATGACACCCTTGTAGAACTTACCTGGTTCTTAGGCCAAACAGTTCCCCATCTCCTCTTGCCAACAAAATCGTGAGAAATTGCAGAGGTCCCATTCTGAAGCAAGATCTCGATGCTATCAGCCCCTTCACTGTGATTCCCAGGGCTTTACATCTACTTTCTGGGGCTTTGCCTCCTTTTTCCTTGCATCATGACACTCACACATGTCTTCCCTCCGGTGCTGAAATGTGAGCCTCACGAGGACAGGGGTTCTGTCTCCTGCCTTTTCATGCCCCACGTGGCACCTTGCAGAGCACATGTGCAACACCTGCTCCATGCACTTTCAACAAGAGGATGTGCAGGTGGTGATGACTTCCCTATCAAATAGACCTCACTGCAGCAGAGGACTTGCTTTATCGGAGACAGGAATGTCCTTCCTGAAAGGGAACAGGCTTTGTTGAGTCATGAATAATATCACTGATATTCTTTGGGACCTCAGCTCTCTGATGTATAGGCATCTCCATAGATAACTACAGGAAGGGATCTTGGATGTCAGGCTGGGCCAGAGTAACAGGATTGGAGCACAGTTGCTGGAGCCACTGAATGAGTCTGACCCAGGGGTCAAACATCTTGCAAGACTCTAGTCTTAATGTTCATTACAAGGCACCTACCATGTGCCAGGCATGGGGCTTAACATAGTAATAACTTCAAGAGATTCACTGTCTAATAAAAAAGACCGACTCATAATCAAATGAGGCCATGAGAACAGCTTCTAAACAGGTCTATAGGAATACAGAGAAAAGGGGAAACTGGTTTCTGATATAAAGATCCTCAGGGAGAAGCTGAGCTTTCCCTCTGGATAAAGAAGGCCTGAGGAGGGAACTGGATACTGTATTTCACACAAGTGGCTTATTCTTCTACTTCAATGTGATGGTTGGTATGGTCCTCTTCTGTGAATCCTTCTCACTGCCTAGACCATGAGTCCCCTAAGGGCAAAAATGCTGTCTTTGCTCCTCTTTTGTATTCTTCCCAAGAATAGGTCTTCTAGGCCAGGCACAGTGGCTCATGCCTGTAATCCCAGCACTTTGGGAGGCCAAGACAGATGGATCACCTGAGGTCAGGAGTTTGAGACCAGCCTGACCAACATGGTGAAAACTCGTATCTAGTAAAAGTACAAAAATTAGCCAGGCATGCCTGTGATCCCAGCTACTCGGGAGGCTGAGGCAGGAGAATCGCTTGAACCTGGGAAGTGAGGCTACAGTGAGCTGAGATCGCACCATTGCACTCCAGCCTGGGCAACAAGAGTGAAACTCTGTCTCAATTAAAAAAAAAGAAAAAAGAAGAAGAGGTCTTCTAAACCTCATAGGTGGGAGCTGAACAATAAGAACTCATGGACACAGGGAGGGGAACATCACATACTGGGGCCTGTCGGGGGGTAGGGGTCTAGGGTAGGGATAGCATTAGGAGAAATATTTAATGTAGATGACGGGTTGATGGGTGCAGCAAACCACCATGGCATGTGTATACCTGTGTAACAAACCTGCATGTTCTTCACATGTACCCCAGAACTTAAAGTATGATAAAAAAAAAGATGACACACACATGCTTAGCACAGTATTGCTCGAATATAAATATAAATAAATGTTACCTATTGTTATTTAAAAAAAAGAGAGATCTTCTAAACTACTAGTAAGAACTTCACCTTTGTTTCTATTCTTAATTCCCCAAGGCTTGGCCTACCTTCCACCTCATGCCTGACCCTGACGTGGGGCACACTGTATGCTTGATCTTCATAGATATGAGGTTTAGGGGTGACTGATGGACAGAGGTGGTCTCAGCCAAGCCCAGGCAGCCTCAGTCACTGAATGATGCAAGGCAAGGAGGCTTCCTTCATCTGGAGCTGACTTCTCATGCTGAGAACTGGCAGTGGATGTGGGGACTGTGAACATGAGCAGGGTGGTTGGGGCAGATGCCTGATACAAATCTTAATTTTTTCTCTTTATTCCCCTCTTTGTCTTTAGGCCAACATCTAAAGCTGGGGCCAGGATTGGGTAATGCCACCACATAGACATTACATCTTTCAAATTGCTTGAGGTAGAAACACTTCAGTTTTTTAAATTATTTTATTTTATTTTATTTTAAGATGAAGTCTTGCATTGTTGCCTGGGCTGGAGTGCAGTGGCACAATCTCAGCTCACTGCAGCTTCTGCCTCCTGGGTTCAAGCAATTCTCCTGCCTCAGCCTCCTGAGTAGCTGGGATTACAGGCACATGCCACCACATTCAGCTAATTTTTTGTATTTTTAGTAGAAACAGGGTTTCACTATGTTCGCTAGACTGATCTCAAACTCCTGACCTTGTGATCTGCCTGTCTTGGCCTCCCAAAGTGCTGGGATTACAGGTGTGAGCCACCACGCCTGGCCAACGCTTTAGTTTTAATTGCAGAAGTCGATAACATCTTGGAGACAATATTCTCTAGCCAATTAGCTATCTTTCCTCTAATTTCTATGCTATCTTCCCCAAATCTAATGGGGATGTATTCAATACAGATTCCTGTGGTCCAAGAAATGTACATGGCCCTTGTTATTCCATCTTTGCTTTGATGAAATGCTAGATGACATTTGCAGAAAGATGAATCATGCCACAGTCAAAAGAACACTTCTGAGAAAATCACTGTTAAAAGGATAATTGTAGTGTAGAAGGTCTCCAGTCTCCTCAGACCATTCTCTTTTTCTTATCTTCATAAGACAGGAAGAGCTCAAAGAAACTTTAAATCATTGATTGCTGGAACAATGGGTCATGTACTGAGAAGGTGGAGTCTTTATAAATTGCAGTGGCCTCCCGGCCCCTGTGCTTTGCACAATTTGATAAAATCCTAGACTTCTTACTCTGCAATTTATGACTTACTTTATCTGATATCAACCTGATCTCCATGTGCCATATCTTTTGTGCCACTTCTAGGAATGCAGAGTCTAGTAAAAAATGCAGATGTAGGCTAGGTGCGGTGGCTTGCAGCAGTAATCCCAGCACTTTGGGAGGCTGAAGAAGATGGACTGCCTGAGCTCAGGAGTTCGAGACCAGCCTGGGCAACACAGTGAAACCCTGTCTTTACTAAAACACAAAAAATTAGCTGGCATGGTGATGTGTGCCTGTATTCCCAGCTACTCTGGAGGTTGAGGCAGGAGAATTGCTTGAACCCAGGAGGTGGAGGTTGCTGTGAGCCGAGATCATGCCACTGCATTCTAGCCTAGGTGACAGAGCAAGACTCCATCTCAAAAAAATGCAGATGTAGAAGAAAATTATAATTGAGAGTTCAGTGCAATGGTAGAGAGCAACACAGTGAACTGCAGGGATGTAGAGTTGGGGCTGATTTATTTCATTTGAGGTAGCAGAGGATAACTGTTTTCCAGGTAAAGTAAACTCAATTCATGAGTAATCAAGGAAGGCTTCCTAAAGGAGGTGACAGGCGAGTCTCAAAGAATGTGTAACCAGTAAGGGCTATGACAAATGAAGGTGTGTGTGTGTGTGTGTGTGTGTGTGTGTGTGTGTGTGTGTAGTTTCAAAAAATAGCATGCATGAAGGCCCAGAACTATAAAGAGACTTGAGGTGTGGGAGAAATTACAAGTCAGACCCTGTGGCTGGGGCATGCGATTCTTGTCGGAGCATGACTGGAAAGGGGAGAGTTAGAAGTTGACGGGGTAAATCAGAGATCCGAGTAAAACATCTGGGAAATAATATAGGCTTTCAGGAAATAAGACACCTTGTGTAACCTGATGTAATCCTGTGGTGGAAATGACATTCAGAAATGAGAAAGCAGAGCTGACTTGGAGCCTTAAAGGACAGGCTTTGTTTCAGCACCATGGCTAGCACATGCACGGGATCAGACACAAAGCTCATTCTCTGATTCTGAGCTGCACCCTAAAATCTCAAAGCGCTAAGGAGTAGGAAGTGGAAGTGGCTGAAGTGTTGATGCTCAGACTCTGGTTATAACGAAGAGTGTGTGTGTGTGTTCAGTTATTTGTGGATTAGTGCAGAAGATGATCTTAAGAAGTTAATGCACTTTGGGAGGCCAAGGCAGGCAGATCACAAGGTCAGGAGTTCCAGACCAGCCTGACCAACATGGTGAAACCCCATCTCTACTAAAAATACAAAAATTAGCCAGGCATGGTGGCTCATGCCTGTTATCCCAGCTACTCGGGAGGCTGAGGTAGGAGAATCGCTTGAACCCAGGAGGTGGAGGTTGCAACGAGCTGAGATCACGCCATTGCACTCCAGCCTGGGCAGCAAGAGTGAGACTCCATCTCAATAAATAAATAAATAAATAAATAAATAAATAAATAAATAAAGTCAATGCTGTGATTCAAAATTGGGTAGAGTTAGCAGACAGTTTTCCTGAATTCATTTCTGAATTTCCTGATTCATTCTTTCTGAAGCAAAGAAGAGTCAAACTTTGAACTTCTATTGTATCCTATGATAAAAATGTTCTCTTTCATGGATGTGATTTAATTACTATATTGGTTATATGAACCAGCTCAGAGACTAGAATCCTTGGTCTCAGCTTGGAGCTAAAGCCTCTCAAAAGAAAACTGCTCATTACAGTCTAAAAGTCAGGATGTACAATTGAAAATTCTCAATTTGTTGAGGATACATTTGAACATTTTTTGATATAAGGTAAAAATGATAACTATTTCCAACACCCTTCACTTCACATGTCTTCCATTTTTGGCAAGTCTAAAGAAGTATTTGTTCTCTTTCTTCTGCCTGAGTTAGGCTCTGTCCTTTTCCTTCTCACCTGTGAGCATCCACAGGCCTGAGTATGTAACTGAATAATTATTCAGCAATCTCTCAGTGTTTTAATTCATTAGTTCTATGGCCTTGAAGACAGTGATGGGCGTGGTGGCTCATGCCTGTAATCTCAGCACTTTGGGAGGCTGAGGCAGGCAGATCATGAGGTCAAGAGATTGAGACCATCCTAGCCAACATGGTGAAAACCCGTCTCTACTAAAAATACAAAAATTAGGTGGGCATGGTGGCATGCACCTGTGGTCCCAGCTACTTGGAGGCTGAGGCAGGAGAATCACTTGAACCTGGGAGGTGGAGGTTGCAGTTGCATTCCAGTCTGGTTACAGAGTGATACTCTGTCTCAAAAAAAAAAAAAAAAGAAAAAGGAAAAAAAAGAAAGTAAAACTTGTTGGAGAGAAGTAGAGGTTTGCTTGGATTAGACAGGACTGGTGGAAATAAGTGGATTCTAACCTGAGATCCACAAGAGGGCTTCCTTCCATGGATTATGGATTCTCAGAAATTATTTGTAAATCATAAGCAAAAAGAAGAAAGAGCTAAATCAGAACTGCCATTCAAACTAGCCATCCCATTACTGGGTATATTCCCAGAGGAATATAAATCATTTTACCAAAAGACACCTGAACTTGTATGTTCATTGCAGCAGTGTTCACAATATACACCAGAGAATACTATGCAGCTGTAAAAAAGAACAAAATCATGTCCTTTGCAACAATGTGGACTCAGCTGCAGTCCATTATCCTAAGCAAATAAGCATAGAAACAGAAAACCAAAAACCACATGTTTTTGCTTATAAGTGGGAGGCAAATACTGAGTACATATAGACACAAAGAGAGAAATAATAGACACTAGGGCCACCTGAGGGTGGAGGGTGGGAGGTGGGTAAGGGTTAAGAAAAATACCTATCAGGCACTGTGCTTGCTATCTATCTTGGTGATGAAATCATTTGCATACAAAACTCCAGGGACGTGCAATTTACCCATGTAATAAAATTGTACACATACCTCCCGAACTGAAAACAAAAGTTAAAAAAAAGAAAAAAATTACAAAATAGTTTGTGTGTGAGAGAGAGAGTGTAGGGGTGGGTATCCATTATCATGTTTCAAGTAAGCAAGAACATAACTTTCTTTCGATGTTCTAAGAGGCTTATGACTCCTCCAAATGAGTTAATAACTCCAGGATAGAGAAGAATAGATTTAGAGGACACAGCCATCTCTGGCTAAAGTTGCCACCCACATCCCTACCCAACTCCTCATTCTATAAGTAAGCTCTGAGGTGAGCTAGACTGTGAGCCACGTGTGGGAAAAGTCTGTGTATATTTCCTACTGTTATAGCCCAGAACCTAGAATTGCACTTGGCTTGTAGAGTGACTTTGAATCAATCCATGGGCTTGAGTGGTAGGGTGGGGGCAAGTAAGCAGTTTTCAGGGATTCTCATGCAGGAAAAAAGGAAGAAAACCCTAAGATTCCTAAGGGTTTTGTAGAGGCTGGAGCTGCTCTGGTATGGTCCCAAGTGAGCAGGTCAGCAGTGCTGCTGCATAAAGTGGCACTGGCCCTGGGCCGAATCAATTAATAATGGTGATATCAGACCCATATCCAGGCCCCCAGCAGTGCAAAGCACTCTCACATCAAATACTTGATTTTTCCTCAAATCCTGGAAGATAGGCAAGGCCCTGAGATTAACATATGAGAGCAAAAGAGTAATAATTATGATGGTGGTGGTAGGGATGTTGATGAGTGATTTATTCACAGGTCTCCTCACATCAGTCAGCTCTTTCCTGGAACTCTAGAAAGAAGAAGCTTCCTCCATATGCTTCTTTCCTGCTGTCTAAAGAAAAGTTCATGTCATCCAAATCAGGTCACCTGAGTGAGACAACCTGGAAAGATAATGATATGTGTGTCTTTATGTTGTATCAGGAGGTAGGGGTGGGCAAGGTGGGGGAGGGAGAGCTGAGCTTTACTACTGACTCTGTCGTATTCTCTTTCATTCAAGGAGTCTTAGGAAAGCTGAGGATAGAAGCTCACTGCCATGTAGACCCCAGGAAGAGGGGAAGAAGAAGAGCAGCAAGAGGTTAGAGAGGTCCAACTGTGGAAGAGGCCAGGCTCAGCCCTGCCTGGGGCCTCAGTCACCTGACAGGGTAAGGACGAAAGGGGCGAGTGTGAATTTGTAATATGCTTTTCCCATGTGCGAGTCCTTATGACATGGTTTGCATCAGATGCTTCATTCATTCATTCCAAAGATGGTATAGGGTACATGCTGCCATATCCATTGTAGAGAAAACAGCCAAGAGGGCATGAAGCAGCTTATCCTTCCTCAAACAGCTCATTTCAGAGCTAGAAGAAAGGTATTGGTGGCAGGGTTGAATCAGACAACCTCAGAGATTTCTTCTATCCCAAAAGGTTGGTTCAAGGAAAGTATAGTAGAATGAATGATGGCCCCCCCAAAAGATATCCATGTCCTGATCCCCAGACCCTGGGAATATGTTTCCTTATATGGTGAAAGAAATTTTGCAGATGTAATTCAGTTAAGAATTTTAAGATGGGGAGATTATCTTGGATTATTGGGGTGGGCCGAGTATACTCACAGGATATTTAAAATTAGAAGGGAGTAGAAGAGTTCATCAGAGGAAGATGTGACTGCAGAAGAAAGGCACAGAAATGCATTTCTTCTGTCTTTGAAGATGGAGGAAGGGGCCATGAGCCAAGGAATGCAGGCAGCCTTTAGAATCTGGAAATGAATCTCCCCTTGAGCCTCCAGAAAGATCACCTCAGCCCTCCCAAGGCTTCCATTTTAGCCCAGTGGGACTTGTGTCAGACTTCCAACACGTCAGAACTGTGAGATAATAAATTTGAGTTGCACTGAGCCACTAGGTTTGTGGTCATTTGTTCCAGCAGCCATAGAAAACCAATAGAGATCAGAAGTGAAAGGAAGTTGGGAGCCATGGTAGAACAGCTGCAGGTAGCTGGGGCTGGTCTGGTCAGGAATGGCCCCTCTGAGAACATGGCATGGAGTTGAGATCTGAATAGCACACAAAAGTCAATACTAAAAGATCTGAGAGAACAGCTTTCCAGGTAGAAGGTACAGAGCAAAGGACCCGCACTGACAGTGAAGTGGTGATTCTAGGAACAGTGAGGTCAGTGTATAGAGACTGAGGACTTGAGGTGTGGTCCACAGGCCAGCAGCATCAGCACTTGGGGGAGTGGTTACACAGGCAAATGTCCTGATCCCATCTTACACCCATTAAATCAGAACCTCCAGAGACAGAGTCTAGGAAGACGCTTTTTGTGCAATGATCACACTTTTTTTTTTTTTTTTTTGTAAACATGACACAGAAAAGTTGAAAGTACAGTACAAAAATCTTATGTTTTCTTGAAGCATTGGAGAGCAAAGTGCTGACTGGATACCCCGTCACCGTCTAATACTTCAATGAATACTCTTTATAAACAAGGGCATCCTCCTACATAATCACAGTGCAAGCATCAAAATCAGGAGATTAACTGTGGCATGTGGATGCATCTAATCCTCATAGCCCATTCCACTTTCTCCAGTTGTTCCTATAATGTGTTTTATGGCAACAAGATCCATTACAGAATCATGTTGCATTTAGTTCTCATGTCTCGTTAGTCTCTTTTCATCTGAAGAAGTTCCTCAGTTCTTCCTTGACTTTAAAGACCTTGACACGTCTGAAGATTACAGGACAGTTATTTTGGGTCTGTCTGACGCTTCCTCATGATTAGATCCCGTTTATGCATCATTGGCAGAAATAGCACAGAAATGACGCTGCGTTCTTCTGCTGACGTCCTATCCAGTGGCACGTGATTTTAATTTGCTCCATTACTGGAGATGCTCATGCTGATCACTTAATTAAGTTGCTGTCTGCCAAACTTCTTCACCATAAAGTTACTCCTTTCCTCTTTGTAATTAACATGGATTTTGCAGAGAGGCACTTTGAAATTACATGATTACCATATTTCTCACTACATTTTCAAAGTATTTGCTTATTTGTTTATCTCTGCATGGGCCCATGGTTTCCAATTCTATTCGATGGGTCATAATCCCCCACTATCATTATCTGGTTTTGTACTTGAATTGTCTCATGATTGACCAATGGGAGCTCCTTCAAGCTGCCATTTGTGTCCCGTGACATATACCCAC
Source organism: Cheracebus regulus (assembly GCA_963574635.1). Classification (NCBI taxonomy): domain Eukaryota; kingdom Metazoa; phylum Chordata; class Mammalia; order Primates; family Pitheciidae; genus Cheracebus; species Cheracebus regulus. Next base: position 101,283 of record CAUYQU010051435.1, on the reverse strand, counting down.
CATTCCTTGCTTTTTGGCACAGTAAGATCATCCAGGTTCCCCCGATATTTTCGGTCTTGGAATCAGCCATTTCTCCAAGAAACCCTTTTTCTTGTTAGTGGAAAATGCCATTTAGATCTAGGTGCTGGACACGTTCATTGCTATGGGAGTGTTGCTGCAGTCAGGTTTTCTCAGAGCACAGGGCTAAGAAACATGTGTAGTATATATACACACATGGCATTTATACTTATTTCTATATCTATCTCTAAACATTGAAAACCATGAGTTTACCTCGATACATCCGATTCAAATTCAACATCACAAGATTCATTCCAGTCTTCTTCTCCCTTTTGATGTTCGTAACTCCTTCCCTTAATAAAAACAAGTCTGGTATATTGGTTTCCTAGGGTTATTGTAAAATAAAACAGTGCCACAAACTGGGTAGCTTAAACAACAGAAATAGAATTTATTGCCTCACAGTTCTGGATGGAGGCAAGGTGTCCAAGATCAGCCTGTTGACAGGGTTGGTCCCTTCTCTTGGTGTGAGAGAGAATCTACTCCATGCCTCTTCCATAGCTTCTGGTGACTGCTGGCATTTTTTTTTTTTTTGCCATTTCTTGGCTTGTAGACACATCATTGCAATCTCTGTCTTCATTTTCACATGGACACTTCACTGTGTGCATGTCTTTGTGTCCAACTTTGCCCTTTTAATAAGGATATCAGTCATATCGGATTAGAGGTCCATTCCACTCTGGTATAACCTCATCTTAACTAGTAATAACTACATCTTCCATGACCCTATTTCCAAGTAAGGTCACATTTTGAGGTACTGAGGTTTAGGATTTTAACACAGAAATTTTCAGGGGGATGCAATTCCACCCAAAACACCTGGCTTCTATTACCCTTGGTGTTTACTCAACAATCCTCTTCAGTGTGACCAAACTTCCATCTCACTGCCCCCTTCTTCCCCACATGGGACTCTCTTTTCCTGCTTGGGCTCTGACCCTGTGTGGATGCTGTTCTTTCCCTACTTGAGCTCTGACACCCCCGTCAATCACTCATCTGCAAGGATGACCTTCTCCTCACTTGGGCTTGGGTCCTCCAAACAGGGCTGCCCCCATCATGGGGCTCAGGATCTGACATGCATCAGGCCACTCACCCCTCCTAGGAATGTCCTTCCCAGCCAGTCTGGTACTGTCACCCCTGCCAGGATGCTCCTCTGCAGTGGCGCCCTCCACCCCCTGGGTGGGTGCTGACATTCCACACAGTTTTCCTCCCACCACATGGGTGCCCTCCTCACGCTGTTGAGGCTCAGACACCGTTTGTTGGGGAGCCTCCCAGTGCTGTCACTGTCCTGACCCCAGCTCTGGGCCACCATGGCTGCCCTCACTTCCCTGCAGAGGCCTCTCTTACTGTGCATTACCTGATGGCATTAGGACTGAATGTCAGGAAGGAAGGTCATAGGAGAAGGCAGAGGAGGGGGAAGATGAGGAGCAGGAAGAATAGGAATTTGTGCTTCAACAAACTCTCTGGATAATTCTTATGCAGGCTAACGCCTTCAGCGTGGTGGCCAGTGGGCAGGGGGAAATAGCATAGGCTGGGGCTAGAGAGTGGGCAGAGGCCAGATCTTGGACGGCCTTGTGGGCCTTAGTAAAGAGACTCTTTTGTTTTATTTTGTTTTATTTATTGTTTAAAAAGAGTTGACAGGAGGGGCATGGTAGCTCACACCTGTAATCCCAGAACTTTGGGAGGCCGAGATGGGCAGATCACGAGGTCAGGAGCTCGAGACCATCCTGGTCAATATGGTGAAACCCCATCTCTACTAAACATACAAAAATTAGCTGGGTGTGGTGGCACATGCCTGTAGTCCCAGCTACTTGGAGGCTGAGGCAGGAGAATCACCTGAACCTGGGAGGCGGAGGTTGCAGTGAGCTGAGATCACTCCACTGCACTCTAGCCTGAGCGACAGAGCAAGATTCCACGTTAAAAAAAAAAAAAAAAGAAAGAAAGACAAAAAAGAGAGAGAGAGTTGACAAAAATAAGCTTATTTGGGGGAAGAAATGCCATGATGAACAATATGAATTAGCTTCAAGTCTCCTCTCCCAGAAACAGGAGTCATCTGTTACCCCAGCAAATCACCACCCTCTTCTCCGCGGTTATTCCCTTCAGCATTTTGCATGCCTAAGTCTCTCCATTCTAACACAACGGAAGCGCTTTCTCATCAGTCTGCCTGATTGCAACTCTGACTCTCTCCTCCTGTCTTTCCTTTCCCAGGCATGTCTCTTGCAAGCATTTCTAGATTCTTCATGGTCGTGTCCTAAAATCCTATTCACGCCTTGACCCCCATGCAATGTGGCTTCCACTCGGTTTTGTTTTTATTTTACGTGCCCTGAGATAAGGGTTTTAAGAAGATGAACGTGACTTGTTATGTTTTGGAAACATCCCTCTGGCTACTTTTCAGGGAATGGATTTGAAAAGCCAAGAGAGGAGCCGGGCACTGCGGCTCAAGCCTGCAATCCCAGCACTTTGGGAGGCCGAGGCAGGCAGATCATGAGGTCAGGAGATCGAGACCGTCCTGGTCAACATGGTGAAACCCTGTCTCTGCTGAAATAAAAAAAAATTAGCTGGGCATGGTGGTGCACGCCTGCAGTCCAGCTACTCAGGAGGCTGAGGCAGGGAAATTGCTTGAACCTGGGAGGAGGAGGTTGCAGTGAGCCAAGATAGCACCACTGCAGTCCAGCCTAGTAACAGAGCAAGACTTCATCTCAAAAAAAAGAAAGAAAGAAGAAAAAGAAAAGCCAAGAGAGTTAGCAGGTTTCTCAGTAAGAGGGTGCAGGTGTAGACAGAGTGGCAACAGGGGACCTGGAGAAAAGGAGGCAGACTGGGGATATATTTGGGAGATAGGGCTGACAGGGCATTCTGGGATAGATGGAGGGGTAATGGAAGGAGAACAGTCACAGATGACATGGGGGTCTTGGCCTGAGGAGTTGGGTGGATGGTAGTGGCAGGAGAGGACTCAAAGAGGAGCAAATTTGGGGAAGGGGTTTTCTGAGCCTGTTTGGGTCATACTTTGAGACCCTTGTCTATATGGTGATGTTAAGTAGGCAGGTTGGATTTATCTAATTGGGGTTTAGAGGAGGGTTCAGGGCTGAAGATCCAAATCCACACATTGAATTAAAAGTCATCAATGGCTGCCTCCTTGAGGAGCCTCTAAAAGAGTGTTAAATTTGAAAAATGACTTCACCGTGACACAGCAAGGGAGGCTGGGGACAAAGTCTCAGGGAGTCATGGGCACACTGGCTTCCTGGCAGCCATCAAGGACAGGTTGTCTGCCAGCTGTGGACAGCTGCAGGTCACCACTTCACGACACTGGTCTGACACTGACTTGCAGAATGGAAGAAAAGCTGACATCCTCACATGAACTTGTCCTCAGGACAGCCACTCAAACGTGGGACCACTGCCAGGCCCATCAGGACAACCCCTACATTGAAGAACAAAGTTTTCTCCAGCTTGATGGTAAGTTCAAGGCCTGACTTGGAGCCCCAGGCAGTCCCTGTCTCTCTCCAATTCAGATTCTGCCATACCATGCCATTAGCAGCTACCTCCATAAGCACAGGGCACTTCATAGTTTACATATCATGCTGGCAGCCATGACCCCATCTAACCTTCACACCAGCTCTTGGAGGGCTTAAGAGATTTTTTTTAAGACTTATTTTACAGATGAGGAAACTAAGGCTCAGAGGTTAAACCATTTGTCCAGGATCGCACAATCAGAATGTGGTCGAGTCAGAACTTCAAACCAGAACTGTTGGCTTCTAAAACCTCCTATCAGAGTTCTCTAGCTGCCTCTACCTCTATCAGAGGTCATGGCCAGTTGTCTTGGTTGCTGCTAAGATGTGAGAGCTCTTTGCTGGCAGTGTTTCCTCGAAAGGCCGACCAGGTGCTATGTTCTCTCCAGCCTTCATTCTTCCCCTTGCTGAGAGATCACACTCTTTTCTAACTACCTGGCTCACCTGTGGCTTTTTCTCTTCCTGGTCTGTCTTTAACCACTCTCTGCTGGTAATAGCCGGATTGCTGGTTCCACAACTTTGGCTAGTTACTCACAGTCCTTCGTACTCACCTTCCCAGGGCTTCTTGAGCACTCCAGTCTCTCCATCTGACCTCTTCCAGGGAAGTCTCCCTGATGTCTCTGGCCTCCCTGCCCTTCTCCAGGGGTCTCCAGACTCAGTAGCTCCGACCTTTTTGCCCTCAGCTGTTGTGTGCCTATGGCACATTTTACTCCACCAAGCCACATAACATAGGATTATTCCCACATGGTCCTGTCCATTGTAACTCTTCTGACCACAGTTCCCTCCATCTCAGTGTCTTCAATGTCAAATTCAGCATCCCTCCTTGATCCAGGAAAATAGATTCATCTTTCTCTGCATCAGCAGAAGTAAATCAATCAAATATGGACTATAAGTCGCAGGCTCTCATGGGACCTCGAAGGTCCCCTACTTCAGCCTTCTGTCTTATCCTATATTAAGCCTGTCCAACCCAAGGCCCGCAGCCCAGATGGCTTTGAATGTGGGCCAACACACACTTGTTAACTCTCTTAAAACATTATGAGATTTTTTTAAATGATTTTTTTTCTTTTCAGCTCATCAGCTGCCATTAGTGTTAATCTATTTTATGTGTGGCCCAAAACAATTCTTCTTCCAATGTGGCTCAAGGAAACTAGAAGACTAGACACCCCTGTGTTACACTTTCCACTCCAACATTTTTCCAAAGTCAAGCCTTTCCTGACACCTGAGGGCTCACTAACTCTTAGGGAAAGTCATTCCTTCTTTGGATGGCTTTCTTATAAACTTTTTCCTTTTATCCCTCCTCAAAAAGTGTCTTCCAGCAACAGCCTCCCCTCCCTGCAGGCCACCCAGGATGGGGCCAATCCTGCTCCAGGGTAGCATTCAGGGGTGGGAAGACATGGTTCTGACCCCAAGCCTTCTCTTCTTCAGGAAAAACAACTTTTCCACCCTGTGTTTCAGCCCCCATGGGCTCCTCTGTCCTGGCCTCCTTCCCAAAACATGCCCCGGTTTCTTTTGTCCTAGCGACTCTTCTTGCCTTTCATATCTCAGTGCAAATTCAGACAAAATGCAGGAAGTATTTATTGAGCATTATCTCTTTGCCAGACACTGGCCGTGAAGCTGAGGATGCAGTAGTAAATTTAACAGAGAGAAGTCCAGGTGGAGCTCACACCCTGGTGGTCAATTGCATCTAGCATCCTAGGAGTCTGCTCCCTAACTAGCGTTTTTGACATTCGGCCTCAAAACCATGGTTATACAAAAGTGCCAGGTGCTGTGCTAGGCACTGGGGGTGCAAAGATAAAAGAATATTGTGCCTACCTTGAAAGCCCATGGCCCCACTGGTCTAAACAACCTGATTAACAGGTCTAAGATGAGTCTCTCAGTCTCTCTCTTATCTCTCTCTCTCTCTGTCTTTAACACACACACACATACACACACACACACAGTTGCAGGAAATCTACTGGTGTCTAGTCTATGTAGGCACATCTGTGCAGATTCTAGGCATCAGTGCCAACCTGAGAAACTTGCCCCCATCTGCCATCAGCTCCCCATCCCCCCACTGCCCTTTCACAGAAAATTCTGGGTGCCAGGTTCCTGGCAGCAGCCTCCAAGGGGTTGTAAGGACAGACCTGTTGAACTGTGTTGCTCTGGACTAGATAAATAGTTATCACCAGCCAACGTGGTTAAATAATCATCAAACCACATAATTCAGAAATCACGCTCCTTGAGAGTTCCCCATTTAATACCCAACAGAAAATGCTAATCTGCTACTCAAGACTGCGTTTTATTTTTCTAGACAGGAAGCATTTTCTTCAGTCCCATAATGACTTCCCTTGACATAATAATGAAGGAATGTGAATTTAAAACAGGCTGAGAGGCTGGGCGTTCTTTGTTATCCAGGTAGGGGGCTGGTGGCTTGGAAATTGCCTGAGTAACTTCTGACTTGCCGAGCTGTGTCATCATTGAATTCACTGCTTACAAAGACTGAAATTTACCAAATTAAATTTTAGTGAGTAATTTCTGTTCACATAAACGGCAGAAATTAAACAGTTGTGGATGTGCTAGATAGGCCATCACACTGCAACCCCCACTTGGACTGGGGGAGGGGTGATCCTGAGTACCAGAATCAGGCAAGAGAGGTTCAAATCATAGGTCTCACACTCCTTATTGATGTGACCCAGGGGATCCTTATCTGTGGAATGGGCATGATTAAAGGCTATTACAGATACAAAATGGATTACATCTATGCTGGAAATAGATGTTGGAAACAGATGCTTGGTGCCATAAAGAAAAATTAGCACTGAGACAAAGGATCTTTCAGCAAAGCAATATTTACTTCCTGGACTGCGGGAAAGATATCCTCGCTAGCCATTGTGCCACGAGAGTACGATGAATAAAGAAAACCACACAAATTTATCCCTTACACATTTGGGGCCGTCCTTACTGCTGTGTCTAATCTCCATTGGCTGGAGCCAGACCTCACAATCTAAACTAAAACCCGATTGGCTAACAACTTAAAACTTTTCTAAACAGGTAAAGCAATGGAGAGCTGGGGAATGCCTGTGAGCACATCCAGCACAGATATTTTGATTAAAGTACAGGGACATAAAATATACTATGTGCCTGTAAGCATGGCATGTTTAACAGCTACATAGGATAGGCCTTAACAAAGAGTTATTAGCACACTTATGATTTATTATTTAACAAGAAAGGAAACTTTAAAAAGGAACTTTTCTACTTCTCACAATCTATAAAAACACTTGGCTGTCAGTAAAGGTCTGTGTACGTGTTGGTGGTTGTTATGTAGCTTCTAGCCTGAGTACATTGAACAGGGAGAAATCAGGAATAAGAAAGAAAGTTCCCTGGAGTACGCTACCTTTTGGAAAGAGGTAGGTAGCTAAAGTTGGTGACTTTCTAATGCATCATGTAGCACAGACAGGACGCAGGGGGCCCAATGCACCTGTGGAAATCAATTCCACTGGACACAACCAAAGAGCCAGTTTGTCCAGTGGATTGATGGTCAGTTGGATTAACTACAGCCAGACTAGTTGCTGTGAGGCCAAAACGAGATGAAAAACAAGATATTTGACATCCCTGTCCTTAGTGGGGTTGAAAAAATAATGATAAGGAACAGTCCTTTCTTATAGTATGTACAGAATAAGGAAGTGGTAGACTGGATTGTTCTTTAAAAACATTTACTCCCTCTTCTCCATATACATGGGAGTTTATTTGCTCACTCCTTGGCTTGGGGTGTGGCCATGTGACCTACTTTGGAAGATTAACATACATGATGCAAGTGAGGATGTGAAATGTGTTTGTGCACCTGGGCTCACCCACTTGCACCTCTGCTATTTCCACGAGAAGAGCTTCTCACCAGCAGATGATTCCTTTTTATCCCAAGCTCCAGAGTAAATATACAAGGAACACGCCAGAGTCCAGTGCATGGCAGGGAACCCATTCTAACTGAACCCACAGCCTAAAGCAGAACCACTCAGCCAGTCTAGCTCAGATCAGACAAGTCTTAGCTGACCTCCAGATACATAAAGGAAATACATGCTTACCAACTCTGGGATTTTGTGTGGTTGTTTGTTACACAGCAAAGGTTGACCAACGCGAAATGTGTTCATATTCACTGGCTCATTTGATCTGCAGAAAACTCCCATAGTACAGAAAGGTCAAGTTTCTCTTTTTTTAGATGAGGAAACTGAACCTTAGAGAGAATAAATGACTTAGGAATGACATGAAGCTAATCAGAAATAGAACCTAGCCTTTTAGTGCTGACTGTTTTTCCCATGTACAATGATGGCTTCTCTACCTGGGAGCTGGGAGCTGGGGAGATCCCTGAGTTCCCAAGAATAGAAAAATAAGCTTCTCCCATTTCATAATTTCACCAAAGACCAATATGTTGGCAGGGCTGGAGGGGCTGAGTGACCTCTCAGGGACAGTTAATAATTGGCCTATGGCTCACACCACAGCATTGTTCTATGATTTGGGTTGGTGTCAAAGTATCACTGGGCAGAGACAGAAAACACTTTGTCATGTGTAAATTTAACAGGAAATAATGCCAGCTACTAAATAGTGTGTCATTCCTAATGATGTTGTCAGCCTCTAATCAGTCTAATTTATATTGTCAACATGATGTAATAGTCCACCCGGCTTGGGCTTTCAAAAATACGAGATCCGACCATAGGAGGGACCAAAGTGAATTTCTGCCAGGTCTGACTCTGAAAATCAAATTAAGATTGCTGACTACCACTTCAGAGGGTCAGAAAGAATGTGTATAAAATCCCCAGCATACGGCCTGATAGCTAGTAGGCATGCCACGGGGCAGCTGGAGGTGTTTTTTGCTATGCAGCTGCGTTAGCTAGTGATGGGAATCTTGCCCTTGGAGCCACAAAGAGGAGGGATGGGCCCCAGAAATGCCCTTGTCCTTCACTGTCCTTCCCAGCTCCCCTCTGTGGTCACTGTGGTTTTTTTTTTTTTTAAGGAGAGTGCTGTATGGTCTCCAAAGGTGCCTGCACATGTGGTATTTATTTCCCCCTGCAGCCCCAGAAGCTATAGGAGACAAGACAGGAGGGCACTGGCACAGAGAAGGATCGCCTGAGGTCAGGAGTTCGAGACCAGCCTGAACAACATACAGAAACCTGGTCTCTACTAAAATACAAAAATTAGCTGGGCATGGTGGCGGGCACCTGTAATCCCAGCTACTTGGGAGGCTGAGGCAGGAGAATCACTTGAACCCGGAAGACAGAGGTTGCAATGAGCTGAGATTGTGCCATTGCACTCCAGCCTAGGCAACGAGAGTGAAACTCTGTCTCAAAAAGAAAAAAAAAAAAAAGAGAGAGAGAGAAAATGTTTAGTAAAGAAAAACTCATACATTCTCAGCACTCCATGTATAAAAAAAACCCTTCCTTTCCTACCTCAGCAAATGGCAGAACCACTACCCAGAAATCTGGGCTTCATTCCTTTCTCCTCTCCTCCTCTCACCCCACATCTATCACTGTAAAATACTGCAAAGCCCTCTGTTTATCTCCATTCCCGGCTATTACCCTTGTGCAAGCCTCTGCTCTATCAGCCTCTTCACAGCACTCCATGCTTTTGTTTACTTAACCTCCACTCCATGGCCAACGTCATGGGTTTAGGTCAGAAACTAAATCATGACACTCTTCTGCATACAATTCTTGGCACTTGGTTACAATCCAAACTCCTGACTGTGGCCTATGTCAGTCAGGGTTTATCCAGGAAAACAAAATCCATGCCAGATGGATATTAATAGAAAAATGTTAATACCAGGAGCAAGCTACCGAGGTATGCAAGGAGCTGAAAGAGCTACAGGGAAGGCGAGATGGCCCAGAGAAGGGAGAGAACTCATCCACCCCAGAGCTGTGGACAAGGGAAGGAGCTAGTGGGACTGGAGCGCAGGAGCCAGGGTCACCTGGTGGGAGCAGGGCCCGTGGAAGGGGATGTCTGATAGAAGCTGGAGCCACAGACAAAGGGAATCAGCCACTCTGTCCAAAGCAGACAGCATGAACACAATCTTATGGTGTTGCCTTTGCCTTGCCTTTTTATCTTCTCAACCTAGGAATCTCATGTCCACACGTCTGTCCTGGAGAGAAACATATTTGTGTACAGGGAGAGTACTGTACACAAATGGTGCATGGTCATGTTTTCTAAAACACTTTGAAATACCACAAAGCTAGAAATGAGTCTTAGTGTTCATACACAGGAAAATGGGTACATATTCTGTGTCTTTTTTTTTAATTTAAAAAATATTTAGATTCAGGCATACATGTGTAGCCTTGTTCCATGGGTACATTGTTTGATGCTAAGTTTGGGCTTCCAAGGATCCCATCACCCAGGTCATGAACATAGTGTCTGATAGGTAGTTTTTCAACCCTTTGTCCTCCTCTCTCCCTACCCCAGCTTTCTGTCTGTGTGTACCAAATGTTTAGCTCCTACTTCTAAGTGAGAATGTGCGATATTTAGTCCTCTGTTTCTGCATGAATTTGCTTAGGAAATGGCCTCCAGCCGCATCCATGTTGCTGCAAAGAACATGATTTCATTCTTTGTTAGGGCTGTGTAGTATTCCATGGTGGATATGTACTACGTTTTTAAAGTTTAATTCACCATAGAGGGGCACTTGGATTGATTTCATGTCTTTGCTATTGAGAATAGCGTTGCAATGAACATACCAGTGTGAATGTGTCTTTTTGGAAGAGCAATGTATATTCCTTCGAGTATAAACTCAGTGATGGGATTGCTGGTTCAAATGGTAGTTCTATTTTAAGTTACTTGAGACATCTCCAAACTGCTTTCCACAGAGGCTGAACTAATTTACATTCCCACCAACCGTGGTCTAATCACACACCAGACTACTGCTCTACAGGTAACATGAATGGTGTGTGTAAAAACACAAACACACACAGCTGAGCTGGTCGTGTGCGGGTTTATTACGACGTCTGTTCCCTGCCCTGGCTCCCTTTTTCCTGGCAGGGAGGCTGACCCTGACCCACTGGGTCCCCCAGCACCTGCGGGACTGGTGTGCAGCAAAGTGGGGCACTGGCAGGAGATTGGAAGGTGAGAGGAACAACGCTTGCCCTCCTCCCTTCCTTTAAACAGAGCCAAGCTGTTTAAACTTTCATCAGATACTGACAGATTGTCCTTCAAAAAGGCCGTACCCATGTATATACTCCCGCCACAAGTAAGGAGAGAAATGCCCATCTCTCTAAGCCCTGACCAGCACTTTATGTTACCACATTTGAAAACTAATAGGTGGACAGTGGACCCTTGTCATTGCTATCGGGTGTATCTCTTTGCTTACTAAAGAGATTGAAGAATGTGTCCTGTGCCATTGACCATTTATAGTTCCCTGTGCTGTGGGTAGACTGCCTTTTCTTTTATTTCTTTTCTTCTTCTTCTTTTTTTTTTTGTTTGAGATGGAGTCTTGCTCTGTCATCCAAGCTGGAGTGCAATGGCGCCATCTCGGCTCACTGAAAACTGCCTCCTGGGTTCAAACGATTCTCCTGCCTCAGCCTCCCGAGTAGCTGGGATTACAGGCATATGTCACCACGCCTGACTAATTTTTTAATTTTTAGTAGAGACGGGGTTTCACCATGTTGCCCAGGCTGATCTCTAACTCCTGACCTCAGGTGATCTACCTGCCTCAGCTTCCCAAAGTGCTGGGATTACAGGCATGAGCCACTGTGTCCAGCCTCAGGTTGTCTTTAATTATGTAATTTTTATACATGTTAATTTTTTCTAGTCTCATGGCAATTACAATTATTATTATTTTTTGAGACAGAGTGTCACTCTGTTGCCCTGGCTGGAGTGGAGTGGCGTGTTCTTAGCTCATTGCATCCTCTGCCTCCTGGGTTCAAGCAATTCTCCTGTCTCAGCCTCCTGAGTAGCTGGGACTACAGGCATGTGCCACCGCGCCTGGCTAATTTTTGTATTTTTAGTACAGACAGCGTTTCGCCATGTTGGCTAGGCTGGTCTCGAACTCCTGACTTCAGGTGATCCTTCTGCCTTGGCCTTCCAAAATGCTGGGATTACAGGCATGAGCCACCGGGCCTGGTGAGATTGCCTTTTCATAACCCCTGCCTAGTCCTCTTCTCCTTACTGATGTATGGGAGTTCTTTGCTTATTATCAATGTTAAAATTATTTGTTGCTTGTGTTACAAACGTTGCTTAGAATGCCTTCTCTCTCATTTTTTCTCCCCTTGGAACTCATAGGTTCCTGCTGTACAAACTGATTGCTATCTAGATATGTTACACAACTCTTAAGTATTTTTTCTCATTTGACCCTAGATATTTTGTAGCAATCCATTTATTCTATAGCTTCCCCTTCCCTTTCTTTCTTTCTCCCTTTCCTTTTCCCTTTCCTTTCCTTTCTTTCCTCCTTCTCCTCATTTTATTGACATGTCTTGAACTAGTTTGTTTGGAGAGGGTGCCCAGGAGCCCATGTTTCCAAGGCCTCACATGCCCAAAGTAGTTTTATCCTCCCTCAGGCTTGGTTCTCATCTGGCCATAATATGGTTCTTTATTTCTCTACCTTGCAAATGATAAATTTTGCTTTTGTCTCCGCCCTCCCACTAGATTTTGAGATGTGGTCTTTCTTGTCTCTGAATCTCTAGAGCTCAGGACAGAAAGACCGGCAGAAAGAACAAGGGAAGGCTTGCTCCAAGGTCCCACAGTTTTCTTCTACGTCTGAGTACTTGCACCTCCCTGGGATGCTCTGCCCGCCGTGGGATTCCCACACAGGGAGAGGAGCCTCGTTCCTCAGGGCTCGCTGTGCCCAGGGTGTCCCTGGACTCCACATCATAGACACCGCCTGCTCCGTGGGTTCTGTGTCCATGGTGCCTGGGTGGCCCCATTACTTTTCTTGCTGGCCCCTCCCTTTCACCCCAGGAAATACTTACACTTGGCCTTTCTGGAGGGAGCATCTGTGGAGGGTAAAGGGTTGGATCCTGGGGCTAGAAAGGAAGGGGAGGAAGTTTAGTGAGGACCGGAAGGAAAGAGGTTGCTTGTCACAGGTGTTTTATGCCTTCACCATATAGTTAAAGCCTTCCTTTAAATGTTTGCCACCTGTGTGTATGGGGCAGCGCAGCCTGTCAGGAATATTGTCTCTGTGATTTGACTCGCCCCTTGCCTCACCACCTCCCAGATCAGGCAGGACTCATGCCTGCCAGGAAGCTACAGAGGAAGGACTCATGGTGGAGGATGAGGGAAACCCAGAAGGCCAAAGGGCCTAGAAGGTGGAATTCAGGATGAGATGGCTCTGGGAAGGGAGGTAGAGGGAGGATGACCTCCCAACAGGGAGCAGCAGGAAGAACTGAAAACTGGAACTCATTTCTCCATCTGCACACATTTAATGAGCACCAGCTGCAACCTGTCACGAGGAGACAATGGGGACATGTGAACAAGATGAACAAGAGGAAGGAGCTGCAGGCTGAGGGAAAAAGAGCTTTGAAAGTGGGATCAGAGGCTCTGGATTTGAGTCCCAACTCGACCATTTATTATCTGTACGTCCTGGGGTAAGTCATTAAATTTCTCTGGGCTCTGCTTTCTTGTCAAATTAGTTGGTCTGTGTGAAAATGTGCAAAGGATGAATTTCTGTGTAAATGTGAAGACAATCTAGTAATAATGTTTTAGGGGTCTGGGCACAGGCTCACACCTGTAATCCCAGCACTTTGGGAGGCCGAAGTGGGCAGATCACGAGGTCAGGAGTTCGAGACCAACATGTGAAACCCTGTCTCTACTAAAAATACAAAAATTAGCTGGGTGTGGTGGCATGCACCTGTAATCCCAGCTACTCAGGAGGCTGAGGCAGGAGAATCACTTGAACCAGGGAGGTGGAGGTTGCAGTGAGCTGAGATCGTGCCACTGCACTCCAGCCTGGGCAACAGAGCGAGACTCCATTTCGAAAAAAAAAAAGAGAGAAAAATTTTAGTGAATGTTCTACATGTTGCAGACTATATTTGTACCCATCATCTCATTTAGATTGATTTTTCCATTGCCCCTATGTGGAGGTTATCACCATCCTTGTTGAAGGTGAGAACACCGGAATACAAAGAGCGTGATGACTTGACTGAGGTGACCTGGCTACTCATGGAAGAGCCTCCTGGAAGGAGAACAGTTTCCTGAGTCTCACTCCTGCCCTCTTTTTTTCTGAGACAGAATGGCACTCTGTTGCCCAGGCTACAGTACAGTGGTATGATCTTGGCTCACTACAACCTCCACCTCCCAGATTCAAGCAATTCTCCTGCCTCAGCCTCCCGAATAGCTGGGACTACAGGCACACACTACAATGCCCAGCTAATTTTTGTATTTTTAGGAGAGATGGGGTTTCACCATGTTGGCCAGGCTGGTCTCGAACTCCTGACCTTAAGTGATCCACCCGCCTTGGCCTCCCAAAGTGCTGGGATTACAGGCACGAGCCACCGCGCCAGCCTCCGTCCTGCACTCTTTTACTCTATGAGCCTCTCTCCAACAGGGTGGTGATCAGCATCTGGTTATCTGGAAAGTCCTGGATATTTGGCATTTATTAGACAAAGTGGTACCTTTGTTTTCCATTTTTCATTGGGATGTTTTGTTGCTGGGCACATGTGGTCTTCATTTCCAGTGCTAAATTCTGTGCAGAAGGGCATCACCAGGGGAAATAATTTAGCATGTCTGAGCCTTGGTTGCCCTAATAATTCTCATGGCTTCTTTTCTCTGGGCTCGCTAGAGTAATTACAAGGCCCCTCTGAGACCACAAAGCTCACCCATGGGGTCACAGTGCTTTTGCAGGGTCACAGAGCCTCGGACAGGATAAAGAACTGCTTCAACCCAAACCCAGTGGCTCAGAGCTGATGGAAATTATAAAATCACCTGTTCCACTTGTTTTCCCTTTCAGATAGGGAAACTGAGGCTCAGAGAGGAAAAGCTGCCTTATCGAAAGTCACCGAGCAACAAAAACCAGACCAGAAACTGGTCAGGACATACCTCCCATCTTTCCATTGGTTGATCACCTGGGCATCTTTGGTCATGATCATGACATAAAATCCTTGGAGGCAACTGCAGCTTTTCTGTTCTCCTGGTTTAAATCAAGGGCAGGCACATCTTTTCTCTAAAGGATCAGACAGAAAATAATCTAGGTTTGCAGGCTGTGCAGTCTCTGTCATAAACACTCATCTTTGTCCTTGTCATGCAAAAGAAGCCATGGTCAAAACATAAATGAATGAGTGTGGCTCCGTGTCAATAAAACTTTATTTGCAAAGACAGGAAGTAGGCTGTCTTTGTAAAGGAAGGCAGAGAAGCAGGCCATAGTTTGCCTATCCCCAGTTTAAAGATTAGAATTTTTCCAGAATCTGGTCTGGAGCCTCTGAAAGAGTCATCTGTTTCCCTCTTTCGTAGGCCTTCTCATGTCATGTTGGCATTGCCCATTTTCTTGTTTGCGTCTACCACTCGGCTGGGAGCCCCTGGAAGGCAGAGGCCATGCCTTGTTCACTGTGTGTCCCTGGAGCACTGCACTGGACCTGTGATGGAGTGCATGCTCAGTAAAGCGTGGTTAAATAAATGAACGAATGAATGAGTTTGTGAATTCCAGCAGTGGGAATAAAAAGTCTAGAGGACTTAGACTGAAAGTCTGAGCACCTGCACCTCCCCGTGATACTCTACCCACCGTGGGATTCCCACATAGGGAGAGGAGCCTCGTTCCTCAGTGCTCGCTGTGGAGTCCAGCCTTTTGGTCGAAAGAGGGGGAGGCTGGTGTGGGGTGACACTTGCCATGGAGACTCAGAAGGTCAGTTAGTTGAAAGTTCCTGCACCCAGAGCTCTTTGTTCCTGGCTTGTCTGGAGGGGAGTCGAGGCTATGATGCCATTTTGATGCTGGGAATGGGAGGCTTGATCCTGCCCTGACATCCACCCCTCCTACTCGAGTGATTCTGGAAGAGCTATGCAAAACAGGAACACAACCAGAATGGAAATGAAGGCCTATTAGGGGCTGAATTGTATTCCCTGCCATAAATATGTATGTGTATGTGTATATGTGTGTGTACATATATGTATATGTATGTATATATGTATGTGGTGTGTATCTATATATGTATATGTGTTGGAACCCTAACCACTAGGACCTCAGAATGTGACTTTATTTGGAGATAGGGTCTTTATAGATGTTATCAAGTTAAAATGAGGTTATTAGGGTGAGCACTAATCCAGTATGACCGGTGTCTATCTACATGCTAAGGAGAGAGACCTGGAACAGACCCATCCTTCATAGCCCTCAGATGGAACCAACCCTGATGACACCTAGATTTCAGACTTCCAGGCTCCAAAAGTGTGAGACAAATGCATATTGTTGAAGTCATGGGGTGTGGTACTTTGATGAAGAACTTCCAGCAAACCAATACAAAGCTCTAACTTTAAAAGGAGCTGCATAAGCAGCTCATATACCATTCCCTGACCTGATGCAGAGATCTAGCACACCACCAGGCTCATATTATCCTGCTCATTTTTTTTTTTTAAGACAGAATTTTGCTCCTGTTGCCCAGGCTGGAGTGCAATGGCACAATCTTGGCTCACTGCAACTTCCACCTTCTAGGTTCAAGCAATTCTCCTGCTTCAGCCTTCTGAGAAGCTGGGATTACAGGCGTGTGCCACCACAGCCAGCTAATTTTGTATTTTTAGTAGAGACGGGGTTTCTCCATGTTGGTCAGGCTGGTCTCAAACTCCTGACCTCAGGTGATCCTCCTGCCTTGGCCTCCCAAAGTTCTGGGATTACAGATATGAACTACTTGTTCTGCTCTTAAGGCATTTATTAGAAAGGCATTTTCAAAGAGCTGTTGAAGAGGGAAAAGGGTGGCTCCAACTCTGCATTCATTGACTCAATGAGCCTTTGTTGCTCTGTCCCAGGTCCTGAAACTTCATAGAGGGTGTCAGGATTGAGTAAGCCCAGAGGCTGGGAGCCCAGGGAAAGGAGCTGAGGCAAGGATTTACTGAGATGATGTGAACTAGACTGCAGTGGGGTGGGTGGGGGGCAGGCGTGTATGAATGGAGAGCCCAGGATAAATGCAGGACCCAGGTGCTAGGAGAAGCCTGTCCCCTCTAACCCAGACCCTGGCACTCCCCTTCTGTTCCTTCATTCCTAATTAAATGGAGGTGGCACAGGCCTCATGTGTATTTCAGTCCCAGTTATATTAATTTCACCGAGTTCCTAGGCCATGATGGCTCTATGAATCCTGCCTTTTCTGAGCTAATGGGGTGGCATAAATAACTCCAGGGGAAGCATGTGGCCTGGCAGCTCCTAAGTCAGGCTGGAGTTAATCAATCCTCTGCTCCAAGTGTAGCTGAAGGCTCAGATGTTAGGTCAGAGGCTGTGTCTGTCTATGGGCTAATTTCCCCCCAATGGATGCACTCCAGAAAGTCTAGGTGCCTTCAGAAGACGGCAGGTCTAGGTCAGAAGAAGGCAACAGTGGGAAGTTAAGAATCTGTCCTCTGATGTTCTTTTTGGCGCAGAGACAGATGGAAACTCAGCCAGCTTATGAGTGAGTTAAGGTGGCTGACACTGCATCTCGTGATCCCTCCAGGCTCCTGGGAGAGGCTACTTCAACCTCCCACTGCAGGTGGCAGGAGGGCAGGGGAGTGCTGCCCATCTGTCTGTTTTCTGCGTGTGGCCTTTCAGGCAATGACTGACCTGCTCAGGCCCTATCAGAGCCTCCATCTCCTCCAAGAGTTGGGATCCACAGGGTTTAAAACATACCCCTGCAGCCAGACTGCTCTAGTTCAGACACTGGCCTCATCTCTTACTTGCTCTGAGGCTTTGAGCACGTTGCCTAGCCCTTGATCCTCCACTTCTTCATTTGTAAGATAGGTGGCGAATAATGAGGGCAATGATCTAGGCTGACCCTACCCCACGATAGGGCTTATTGTATGGACTTAATGAGTGACCTCATGTAAGGTCTTGGGGCAGGGCCTGGCACATCAGAAATGCTTACCAAGTATTAGCTATTGTTAGATCTCTATCCTCGGGGGACCTCCTTTGTCCTGGTTTCTTGGGAAGCATCCACGGTAGCTCATGGCTGCCCTGGCCTTCCCCCTCCACCCCTAGCATCCTAGGGGAAGGGCAGGACTGAGAAATAGGTGCACAGGAACCCTCCCTATTTCCGGGGCTCTGAGGCTTCTGCCAGCTTGACTGAGATTTTCCATGCTCCAGCACAGGCAAGACGTCAACCTTCGGCTCCTCGGACGCTCTGCTGATGGTGGGTCATGGCCAGCCTGCACTGTGACAGGCAGTGGGCCGAGCCTTCTGGGCTAGGTCATCTCTCAAACTGCCTGCTGGGCTCCATGCTTTCAGGACTCTGAAGACAGTGGAGAGGGGGCTTCTAGCACCTTCTCGCTGGCGCATAGCACTTTACAATCTACACAGCCTTTTTATCCCCTTTTGAGATCTTTTTTGAATCTCTCCAGAGACCAGGAAGACTGGCATTTCACAGACTAAGATGCTGAGATCTGCAGAGGGGGTGTGACTTGCCTGAGGGCACACAGTTAGGAGAGTGAGACCTGTCTTACAGCTGCCCAGCTTATTCAGCCTTCCCCACTCTGGAGAGACTTGGCCCCAGGCTCTGACTCTTAATCAACCAGCTTCTCCCAGTGAGTGTTGTGCCTCCTCAGCCCCAGAGAGCTGAGCTCAGGCTGTTTGCTGGGGACAGGGAGCAGGAGACCTCCTACAGGCTATGAGGGGGTAGGCTCCATCACCCAGCAGCTCCAAATGGGAGCAGGAAGTCTGGTTCCAAGAGGCCCCATCACAGACTTATTTTCAGAAGTCATTGGGATAAACCCAACTCCCAGAGATGGAGGCTCAATTCATTAAGCTTAGATGATTAATTACAGGGCAATTAAATATTTGATTAAATTAATGCTAAGGTGTTTAAACATTGTTTTGCAAAGAATGTTTGCTCATTAATTAGAATGGCTAACGGCATGAAGGAAGCAGGGACAGGGGCTCAGGGGAGACAAGGAAGCCTGGAATGCAACACATCTGAGGCTCTCCCCTGGAGAGGCAGGAGTCATCTCTGCCTGCAGCTTCCACATCTGCCCTTGGCACCTCTGTGCTCTCATATGCAAATGTATCCAGGGAGAATGGAATCTTGGAAGGAGCCCCAGCAGGGCTGGGGGCAGGAAACGTGAGACCTAGTCCTCACTCTCTCACTGACACCCTGATTGCCCTTGGGGGAGTCTCTGCCCTGTTGGTCTCAGTGTCTCAGTCCCCCCATCAGCACAATTGGTGAGAGTATTGACTCTCCAGAGTTTCTTCTGGGTCTGATGCTTGAGGAGTTTTGCCCAGCAAGGTGGACATTTTCCTTGTTAATCAAAAAGGCAACAATAGGGCGGAAGAATGTCGACTCGGTTACTGGTCCTCATCTCTGTGGGTTCCACGGCATCTTCTGCAAGGCCTCTCCCTCCAGGGGATGCCCAGCTCTGACTGAGCATCATGTGGCCTTCAAGTCTTGAGGGACCTTCAAGCACATCTAGTTTGATGCATGAGCCACCCCCCTATCCCCTCTCCAGTGGTTGTCCATTTACTCATTGAGTAAACATGTAGACAACTCTCCTATGTACCCTCTATCATGGGATGGAGGGGTGAACAGGATTGACAGTGTCTCTACTCTTGTGAGGTCAATGGTCCAGTTGGAGAAATTGACATGAAATAGATCATTTCCCAGGTTCTTCTGGAATGGATATGACTGTATAGCCACACGCTTAGATGTACAACAAAGTAATTGTCTCTATTTCTAGAAATAAATGTAATCTGTGACTCTGAGCCATCGGCCTGGTGCAGGTGCTATATTTTAGTTTATTGTTGAGAGGGTCCTTTGCAAGAACAGCACCTCATCAACACTCTTTGGCCACAGCACTGGGAGGCACCAGGGCTGACAGTGAAGGGCTCAGCATGCAGCACAAATGCCCGTGGACCCACCCCATTCTTGAGTGGCAGCAGAAAGTATTCCTTCCTAATATTCCTGTATCCCTGGGTTTCAGGAGCTCGGGTGTCTGATACTGAACAGTCAGGCTTGCTGGCATCCTCATGGCCTGGGGCACGGAGACACTGGACCACAGAGACACAGCACAGCGCTTCCCCACCAAGGGGTGGTCATGAGGCTTGGCTACCCTGCTGGGGAGCCAGACATGGTGGTAAGAACTGAGGTGGGGTCTGAGTCAGTGAGGAAATCATGATTCTTTCCCCTCAGAGCCGTCTTATGCTTTGCCTGAGCTGCTTCATCAGGTGAAGTGACAACAGCCACTCTATCACCAGCAGAGGGAACTTCCCCCTACCGACCACTGATTGCTCAGGCCTGGTAGTGGGTCCTCTCCTTTTCCTGTGGGGTGGGCCAGGAGAGGCTGGGTCCTGTTGGGAGGGTTGGAGAGAGCATTGACAAGGACTGAATTGTTGATCCTGGATTGAGTTGTGTAATCAATGGATGGAAAGGAAGAAAGTCCAGTACAGATTTAACTGGGTGTAGGGGAGGTGGGACAGGGAGGGAGGGAGCCAGGCAAGAGTCAGATTCCAAGTGAACTCCTGACTTCTTGGGCTGATTCTGTGAGGAGCTATGGAGCATAAATCACACTCAGTGTGCCCTCAATCCACAGTTGGGTGTTCTTTCTGCACCAGTGATTGGCTCTGGGCTGCCCTGACAAGTGCCAGAAACGTTCAGGCACTGTCTCTTCCTGTGCCGGCAGGGCTGTGGCTTCAGTAGCCAGAGAGCAGGTCTCAAGAGTCACAGGGGCAGGTGATTGAAGAAAAAAGCACAAAGGAGCTAGGGAGGATGCAAGGTGAATAAAGGGGCCTGAGAGGTCCAGGCAGAGCCTTGACAATGACCCATCCTCTGGTCCATCACAGCCCTCTACAAATCCCAACTTCATCTCTCCACTTCATCCTGAGCTCATTGGATTCCACTTGGTGTGAAGAGGAAACCTTGTAACCTAGAGTTTGAGTCTTTGGTTCCTTTAAGGCAGAGGGGGTTATTATTATTTTGTCTCTAGACTCCCATACCCTCAGCACAGGATCAGGTACTATACACAGCTGGTTCTCAATGAAAGTCACCTTCTTTCTGTTAAACTGCACAGCTTTGACAATCCTGGAGTCTTGGCTGATGTGGTGGGTGCTGGTGTTTTGCTACCATTGCAGTCTAGGCAAGGGATTCCCCAAAAGGCAGGCTCCAGGATACTGTTCTGCAGAGGGTGACAGCTGGGATTTGTCCCCTGAACCAGAAGGGCTCCATTGTGGGCCTAGAGCTGTGTCTCCCATTTTATAAAAGGCTGGCCCTGCGGTCCAGGGCCAGTAAGGCCCTCCAGCTGGCCTCTGGCTTGCATGTCTCATTGGAGTGCTCAGGTGCCCAGAACCAGAGCTTCTCCAGGCAAGGTAGCACCCCTGCCTCCTGCCAAGCCCTGTGCTGCAGTTGCCAATGGACTTTAGGCACAGGGGTGGCTAAGAGGTGCTGCAGTCTGCAGATGATGAGAGGTATGCTCCTGGGAGAGGAGTGTGCGCGTGGACAGGGGGCTTGAAACCACAGATAAGGACCCCTGCCCTGTTTTCCTTTGTGCATGACAAGGCCTGCTGGAGGATCCCCTCACCCTCCCTCATTAACACCCTGTCCTCACTCTCCAGGGGCCTCTGTTCTTCAGGCCCACTGAGAACAGGTTGGCAGAGGGGGTCCCTCTCTTAAGGGATTCTACCAGGGTGGGCAGAGACAGGTATGTAAACCAGCAGGTGAAGTACTACCTGCTCTCCCTCTCTCCCTGCCTCCCTCCTTCCCTCCCTGCCTCCCTCCTTCCCTCCCTGCCTCCCTCCTTCCCTCCATCCCTCCCTGCCTCCCTCCTTCCCTCCCTGCCTCCCTCATTCCCTCCTTCCCTCCCTGACTCCCTCCTTCCCTCCCTCCCTCCCTGCCTCCCTCCTTCCCTCCCTCCCTCTCTTTTCCTCCCTCCCTCCCTTCCTTCCTTCCTTGTTAGCCAGGTACTGGGAAGGCATGGCCCTCACCTTCCTGAAACTTCTAGTGGGGGAGACAGAACAAACAAGCAAACAACCACAAATACAAATAGAATGCAGGTGCTTGTTAGCATTGTGAGGGAAGTAAACAGGGTGCTGGCTGGAGCAGGCTAGGGGGATACAGTTTACACAGGGTCAGGGAGGGCCTCTTTGGGAAGGTGACCTTTGGAAGCTGAGAGAAGGCAGGGGAGCAAGTGGAAGGTCTGGAGCAGCCAGGGCTGAGGTCCTGGGGGGAGCTAGGTGTGCTCCAGGGGGCAGCAGCTGGCCAGGGAGGCGGGGAGCCAGAGGGAGAGGGAGATGGCTCTGAGGAGGTTGGGGAGACAGGGGGCAGGTCTCTCATGGGGCCTGGGCAGCCCTGGGAGGGGCCTGGGGTTGAATCCTGGGTGCAAGGGGAAAGCACTGGAGCATTTTGTGCAAACTTCACCTTATCATCATACATTTTGTTCTCTGGAAGTCATGTTGAAAATGGGCAGATGATGACAGGCATGCAAGTAGGAAGGTCAGATAGGAGGCAATGGGGACAGTCCCAGGTGGGAGGTGCTGGTGGGTGGGGGCAGGGAGAGAAGAGAAGCATACAGGGAAGTCTCTATTTTGGAATCACAGATGTGAGAGAAAGAGGAAGGTGACGGGAGCACTCCTAGGCTTCTGGCTTTGTGATGGGGTGTGCAGCCCAGGCAGGTGTGAACCCGCCATCCTGGGGAAATAACCAGTTTCAGGTTACAAGTGAAGAATTCATGTCAGGCTTGATGTGTCCATTAGACAACCAAGTAGAAATGTCAGGCTAACCTCAGGGACGTGAATTGGGAGCTCAGAAAGGTGATCGAGTCCTTAGAGGGCTGTCAACATACAGATGCTCATAAAGACAATGGGGAGGGGTGTGACCACCTGCAGGGAGAAAGCAGAGATGATGACCGGGACAAGGCGCAAACTGTCCCACACTCTGGAGGGGAAAAGCAAGACGAACACGGCAGGAGAAAGGCCAGAGGACAGGGCAGTGGCAGGGGAGGAGGAAAGTAGGAAAGTGTTTTAAGCAGGACGGGAACACATTAAATGCCATTGAGAGGAGGAGTCCAGTGTGCACCGAAGTGGCCACTGGATTGGAAAACATGGGCATGACTTGCTGATCATGACGCCAAATAGAAAGGAAGACTGTTGTAGTAGGGAGAACACTCCAAGCTCAGAAATCCACAAGTGCCTCACAATCAAACACAAGGCTCTCTTTCATTGAGCAAAGCAGGAGCAAGCAGAGATAGGCAGAATCTTCTGAGGGGAAGCTGGCCACGCAAGAGCTCATGCCCAGTGGGTCTGGGAAATGTCCACTCTGGTCAATGGTTCCCAGGAGAGGCTGGTTGGTGTGGGGGTGATTTCTACTTTCTTGTGTGTGCCAAGGCTTGGGGGTGAGCAGAGTTTAGAGGCCCACAGGAAAGAGAGAAACCTGAGAAAAGTTTGACGAAGCAAAGCAGAGGGTCAGCAGGGGCGACAGTGGACATGTAGTCAAGGACAGAGGCTGTTCCAGTGGATGTGGGGGTGGAGCCAGACCAGGGTGGGTCAGAGGGTGAGTAGGAGGTGACAGAGTGAGCACTGGCAGGGTAGAGCTCTTTTAAGTTCTATTGTGGGGGCGAGGGTAGAGGCAGGGAGATGGGCTGGTGGCTAGAGGAAGAAGTGGGACCAAAAAATGATTTTTCTAAAGGTGGGAAACCATGGAGCAAATTTTTGGCTATCAGGGATGATCTATCAGACAGGAAGGCTGTGACTCATTGTCTGCGCGTGCGGACTAGTCTCCGCTTGCTCCTCTTTATCTGTGGAACCACCTCCAGGTGGACTTCCTCCTCCCTTGGAGCTGCTGGACAGCACCCACTTCTGGATAGGGGACCGTCTGCAGGACTCCCTGTGATGGGCAGCTCAGAGCCTGTCGAACCTTTCAGAGGAGCTGTAGCTCATGGCTGTTTCAGCCACTGTGGGGCGATGGAAAGAGGCAGCCTGGGTCACTGGGTTCTTGTGTCTGTGTGACCTTGGGTTTGACACTTCACTCTGGATATCAGCTTCCCCTGGGAGGGAGCAGCTCTGCACTGACTTCTTGTGAACTGGCCCCTCAGGACCTCCCTCTTCCTGCTGCAATCCGTACAGTGTCACTCACCATGTCCACAGCACTCCAATCTTCTGAATTTTCCCACTGTGAAATCCTTCGCTTCCCTCCCCTCACAGTCCAGCTTTGTCCACTTCCCCAAAAAGCATCCCTTACAGGCCAGGCGCGGTGGCTCACCCCTGTAATCCCAGCACTTTGGGAAACTGAGGAGGGTGGGTCACATGAGGTCAGGAGTTTGAGACCAGCCTGGCTAACATGGTGAAACCCCATTTCTACTAAAAATACAAAACATTAGCCAGGTGTGGTGGTACATGCCTGTAATCCCAGCTACTTGGGAGGCTGAGGCAGGAGAATGGCTTGAACCAGGGAGGCAGAGGCTGCAGTGAGCCAAGATGGCGCCATTGCACTCCAGCTTGGTCAACATGAGCAAAACTCCATCTCAAAAAATAAATAAATAAATAAAATAAAAAATAAAAAATGTCTCTTACAGGATTCTAGGATGGCTCACGTCTGTTTCCCCTTGACTCAGAGTGAGCTCAGCTAGCTTCTCTCCCACTTTCTAGCCCCTCCTCACCTAGCCAGGCAGATGAGCCCCATTTTCCCTCCAAGCAGAGCTTGCCCTTGGGCACCTGGAGCTGGGAGTGGACCCAGAATCTTTTTCTTACATCCCACAGGCATTGGAACCTGCCCAAAACCTCCTGACTTCCCCTGAGCACGCTAGGAGTGGAACAAACAAGCTGCTAAAACCAACACTTTCTACCTGTGCAACCAAAGCCTTCTGCAAAGGCAAGCCTAGGGGGCCCCTCCCCTCTCTCCTCTGCCCACTCACCCACTGCTCTGTTCAGCATGTGGGTCACCAAGAGGATCAGAATGAACAATCCGCTCTGTGAGAATTAAAACAGCTGGGACGGTGAGGGATTCCCTGTCCCACACCCAGCCTGCAGCAGCCCTTGCAAATTCCCACAAGCCTGGAACCTTCCAGTTATTTAAAACAAATGTGCACTTAATTCCTTCAATTGCAGACATCTGAAGTCTCTATTGCAAGCTTGAAAGGAGAGCAGATTATTTTGCGGGAAGACAGTACGTTGTAGTAGGAAAGACTCAGATGTGGGGCAGGGCACAGTGGCTCACGCCTGTAATTCTTGCACTTTGGAAGGTATAGGTGGGTGGATCACTTGAGGTCAGGAGTTCGAGACCAGCCTGACCAACATGGTGAAACCCTGTCTCTACTAAAAATACAAAAGTTAGCCAGGCGTGGTGGCGAGTGCCTGTCATCCCTGCTACTCAGGCAGAGGTTGCAGTGAGCCAAGATTGTACCACTGCCCCCCAGCCTAGGCAACAGAGGGAGACTGTATCTAAAAAAAAAAATCATAAATAAAAATAAAAACACTGAGATCTGGAATTATATTGGTGTTTACATTTTCTAGCTGTAAGAGTTTTAGTCAGTCTACTCACCATCCCTGTGCCTCAGTTTCCATTTGTAAAAGGAGGATGTTAGGCGTAACCCCACCCTACCTGCCTCACAGGTCTGTGTTTGAAATCAGGTGAGTGTCTGTGGGGCTGCTTTAGAAACTGGCCCACGGGATGATAGGAGCGAGAAGGTCACTAGGCTCCCCATGGGTGCTGCTCACAGAGTGGCTGAACAGCCGTTTGCTGGAGGAGGCACGGCGCTGTGCAGCGTGGGCTCTGTTTTCAGCCTGAATCCCACTGAAGCAGTAACTGTTCTGGCTAATTGGAGCAGAATAAAAGTCTCCCCCAGTGCAGCAGAAAGCAAGGAGTCAGGAAAGAAAGCACCAAGGAAGGGCTGACTGCTGCGGGTTACTCAGAGAAGGATGGAGGGAGGAGCAGGCAGGGAAAGCTGACAGCGAGCCCAGCCCAAGGAACCCAGGAAGGGGCTCTGCTGCTTTGCTGGGCAGCTGGGGTGGGGGTGGGGTGGAGGATCTGGAAATGGTTATCCAAAGAGTGTTTTACTTAGGTCTCAGTTAAATTTTAGCCAAAATTATCTAGTTCCCCTTTCTTTTCCTTCCTTCCTTCCTTCCTTCCTTCCTTCCTTCCTTCCTTCCTTCCTTCCTTCCTTCCTTCCTTCCTTCCTTCCCTCTTTCTCTCTTTCACTCTTGTCTTGCTCTGTCACCAGGCTGGAGTGTAGTGGTATGATCTTAGCTCGCTGCAACCTCCACCTCCTGGGTTCAAGTGATTATCCTGCCTCAGCCTCTGGAGTATCTGGGACTATGGGCACGTGCCACCACGCAGGGCTAATTTTTGTATTTTTAGTAGACACGGGGTTTCACCATGTTGGCTAAGATGGTCTTGAACTCTTGACCTCATGATCCTAGTTCCCCTTTCAAAGTGAGGTTTCGATCATTTTCAATGACCCTCCAGTCTTTACAAGTTTTTAAAATGGAAAAGTCACTCTTGGAGATGCTTGGGTATTGCCTATTTTGCTAATTCCAATTAAAACCTGGGTGCCCTGAAAAGGGTTCAAGACAGATAATTCTATCAAAAACACACCATGTATCTGCCTGTGTTTGCTGATCCTCCAGCAATAAGCAATGTTTAAGCCTTTGAAAATGTAAACATACCTTCTGAAATATTAATTTTGCCAGGTAACATGGGAGGTGGAATTGGAATTACCTGGGTTGCAATTCCAGCTCTGTCACTAGGGGAGAATTTCATTATTCATTCAATATTCAATCCACAAAGGATTGTTGACAAAATGAAGAAAGGCCAAAATGGAAGATGTTAAACTCATCTTAATAATCACCCAAATATAATTTGATAAGATTCAATTGCTAAAAAAATTATAACCTAATAATTCAAGGATTTTTCAACAGGATGAAACATACCTATTTCAATGCAAAATTTTGCACTGGTAAAACACAAGTATCTTTAAAATTAGGAACACAAAAAGAAAGCCTGCTATCACATTGGTAATTAACAAGTTAAGGCCAGGCAAGGTGGTTCACGCCTGTAATCCCAGCACTTTAGGAGGCTGAGGTGGGCAGATCATCTGAGGTCAGGAGTTCGAGACCAGCTTGGCCAACATGGTGAAACCCTGTCTCTATAAAAACTGCAAAAAAATTAGCCAGGCATGGCGGCAGGCACCTGCACTCCAGCCTGGAGACAGAGCAAGATTCCATCTCAAAAAAAAAAAAAAAAAAAGAAACAGAAATAGTGAAGATGTTTCCTCTATTACTGAGTTTTTGTTATTGAATCAGGCTACAGTGAATGTTTTCAAAGGGATTGTTTCTTTCCAGAAGTAAACGAATAGATCCAAAGGACAGAAGTATTTTTTGATTCTTATTGCACACTGCTCACTTAGAGTAACCCATTGCACCCTCACCCATATCCTATATCCCCCATATATAGGTGGCTTGTTATATACGTATGTGTTTGGAGGAAAGTGTTTCTGCTAGTTTAATAAGCATCAGATAGCACCTCAAGACTGCTTAATTTTCATTGCTCTGATTACCAGCAAGGCTAAACATATTCCTGGGTGTTTGTTAACATGTGGATATCCCTCTTGCAAATAGCCTGCTTAAATGTGCTGCCTACTTATCTATCAGGCCAGAATACTTTTTCTCTCATAAATTTTAATGAACACTTTATGTAACATTGCTATCAACTCTTCCTGTATCAAAGTTGCTGCAACTATCTTTTTCCATCTAGTATTTCGTTGCATTTTTCTTTTTTTGATGTATGGGAGTTTTTGTTTTGTTTTGGCTGTCTTCTGTCTGTTTTATGCTTTGCAGTTTCTTCTACTGCTTCAAAGCTGACACTGGTCCTTCTTCGTAGAGGTAATAAATATTTCATTTTCTGCTAACTTTTCTATTTTTAAAAATAAATTTAGCTCTTTCATCCATCTGTAGTCTACTTTAGTGGAAGGGGGAAGTTCGATTAAAATTCTTCCTTGCGATCCAGTTTCACAACATCATATCTTTTAAATTATTATTTTATAAAACCTTCTAATATCTAACAGGTTCGGCTGTGGGATTTAGTCTTTTTTCTTAGACTGTCCTTTGAAATCCTCATCTGTTTGTTTTTCCTGAATCCGTTGTGTTCAGGGAAGTACTGTTGGGATTGATTTGGAGTAGGTTATGTTTGTGAATTCACCAAAGGGGCATTGAGACATTGTCATAACACCAAGTGTGCTCATCTTGTCTCTCTGGGCCCCCACTCCATTAGGATGTGCAACTTTCCTAATAAAGTTCAGGCATATGTTTATTCCTAAGAATGTTAGATAACTTGTATGTGTTGTCAGTGGCTTTTTCCATTATATTTTCTACCTATTGTGATGTTCGGGACTATCAATTTTTATGTATGTAGTTTGCATTTGTCCTCTCCCTTGAACTCCTTAATTTGCCAATTTTTACTGACTCTTTTGTATTCACTATCCATTCAAATGTTCCCATGTTGTCCCTTTATTCCCCCAGTTTATTTTATCTTGCCTTACTAAATTGACTGGGATCTCCAAACAAGATTAAATTGCACCACTACTCCTTTTAGGAACTTGGTAGGGTTCAAGTTAACTTGGTGTTTGTTTGTTTGTTTGTTTGTTTTGAGACAGAGTTTTGCTCTTCTTGCCCAGGCTGGAGTGCAGTGGTGATCTTGGCTC
Organism: Cheracebus regulus; assembly: GCA_963574635.1. Classification (NCBI taxonomy): domain Eukaryota; kingdom Metazoa; phylum Chordata; class Mammalia; order Primates; family Pitheciidae; genus Cheracebus; species Cheracebus regulus. The sequence goes on along the minus strand of CAUYQU010051435.1, from coordinate 73,018 downwards.
ACTGCAACCTCCGTCTCTCGGGTTCAAGTGATTCTCCTGCCTCAGCCTCCCAAGTAGCTGGGATTAAAGGTGCCCACCACTGTGCCCAGCTAATTTTTGTATGTTTAGTAGAGATGGGGTTTCACCATCTTGACCAGGATGATTTTGATCTCTTGACCTCTCATGATACACCCGCCTTGGCTTCCCAAAGTGCTGGGATTACAAGCGTGAGCCACTGCGCTTGGCCTCACTATTTCATTTTTTAACAGATATTAAAATTGGTGAAAGGTGCATGGAAAAATGAAAAATATTTATTATGTATTAAGTAGACAAAAAAAACCCCACCTGTATATAAAAATCATGTACATATTATCATTTCAATGAAGAAAAATGTGTGTCTCTGTAGACAAGGACAAGAAATAGATACATAAAAATGAAAATCGCTTTGTCAGGATTGGGATTTGGGGGTGCCTTGCTATTGTTTTCATTATTTAAAATTTGGGGCTGGGCACAGTGGCTGTCACCTGTAATTCCAGCTCTTTGAGAGGCAGAGGCAGGAGGATCACTTGAGCCCAGAAGTTTGAGATCAGTCTGGACAACATAGTGAGACCCCGTCTCTACAAACAAATTAAAATATTAGCTGGGCATAGTGGCACCTGCCTGTGGTCCCAACTACTCTGGAGGCTGAGGTGGAAGGATTGCTTAAGCCCAGGAGGTCAAGGTTGTAGGGAGCCATAATCATGCCACTACACTTCAGCCTTGGTGACAGAGTAAGACCCTGTCTCAAAAAAAAAAAAAAAAATGGGAGGAAATCCTCCAAGGCTTGTGGGATCCTCATCACAGGCACTTTCTCAACCACAGTCCTTTCCCTGGCTGAAATCCGTGTCCCCTGGGTCACCCTGGATGCCCCATCCTCTGGGTCTGGGCTCTGCCTGCCCCTATGAAACAAGGACATGTCTATGCCCCTCTGAATGTGGACAACCAGCCCGATAGCTTCCCAGGAGCTCCAGAAGAAGCCTCTGCCTCAGTACTTGAAGCAACTTCGAGGGCTTTGAGCCAGCCACCTCTACAGCACCAGGCCCCCCGTGGCAGAACCTGTCCTCCTAGATAAATGATCACTGCAGAGCCCCAGTTAAGCAGCTTTGGTCTGGTTCCTAGGGCTGCCAGTACATGTCAGCCATGAAGACTAAGACTGCAACCCTAGGGCCAAGAGAAAAGCTTCCAGGGCTCAACCTAGAGCCTGACCAAAACTCAGCTCCCTTCAAGTCCAGGGATGGGGGTGGGTACTGGGTGCTCCTGCAGGAGCCAGGAGCAGACTGCCCACAGCTATCCTTGGGAGAGGTGTCCTAGGCCATCCCTGGGAACCATGCTACCTAGGCCCTGGGGCCTTGTTCAGAGAAGAACTCCACCCCATCCTGCCCCATGTCTGCAGGCACCAGGGGCTAGAGAATGTGCTCTGAAGCCCCTCCACAACCTCCCAAAGAGCTGCTTAAGAGTGTGTGTATGTGTGTGTGCGTGCATGTGAGTGTGCAATGTGAGTGCCCAGTATGTGTGTATGCATGTTAGTGTGCAATATGTGTATGCATGTGTGTGCACTGTGTGTGTGCATTTGCATGCATGCACGTAAGTGTGCAGTGTGTGCATGTGGGTGTACAATGCATGTGTGCGTGTGAGTGTGTAATGGGTGTGTCCATGTGAGTGTGCATGTGAGTGCAGTGTGTGCATGTGAGTGTGCAATGTGTGTGCATGTGAGCATGCATTGTGTGTATGTACACATAGGCCGACTCCTTTTGAACTCCTGACCTCAAGTGAGGAAGAATGGGCTCTGACCATGTGTGTATGTACACATTGGCTGACTCCTTTTGATCTCCTGACCTCAAGAGAGTCTGAAGAATAGGCTCTGAGGGCCCTCCACAACTCACCCAGAGAGCTGCTTAAGAGTGTGTGTATGTGTGTGTGCAATGTGTCCAATATGTGTCTGTGCATGTGAGTGTGCAATGTGTGTGCATGTAAGCATTCAGTGTGTGTGCACACATGGGTGGACTCCTCTTGAACTCCTGACCTCAAGTGATCCGCCTGCCTCAGCCTCCCAAAGTGCTGGTATTACAGGCAAGAGCCACCACCCACAGTGGGCAGACTCCTCTTATGCCTTCTCTCCTGTATTCCACAATCATCTCCTCTGTTCTGGTTTCCATGGGGACTGTCTTTGGGCCTTGACCATTAACTTAGAGATGGTGGCCCTTGTTAGTCTTTCCTCGAGAGTCTGTTGATAGGACCCGAGCACCCATTGTCATGGATGGTAACTATATGGGTAAAGTAAAAACCACCAGCACTTTACAGTTTACAGAATGCTTCCACACCAACTTGCTCTCTGTGCCTTCCTGCGTGTTCCCACAGAAGGAAAATCTCAGCACTGAGCCAATGTCAATGATGAAATCAGCTCTACCTCTGGTTTCCACAGAAAAATTTACCCCACCCGTTATGCTATGATTTTTATAGGATTCTTAAAGATTTGCATGAACGTAGGAAGGAGTCACGGAGTGTGGGGCTTGGCGTGTCGCTGGAATTTTCCCGGTAGACCTGTTTCTTCGGCTGTGGCTCTTCTCTCTTCAGGCCTGCAGGGTCACCACCACTCTGGGCGCATGAATCAAAGCATTCGCCTTCCCAAGGAGGGTCTCTTTCAGGCAGGGGTTCTTATACCCCGCTGCTATGACAATGCGGTTTGTTATTCCAGAAGTAAGGGGACCTCATTTCCTTTATATTGTGATAAAACTCGTATTGATTTTAATAAAATTGAAATATCTCTTTGTGAATGAAAACCCTGGGGCCCCACCCCATAACTGCTGGCTTACTGCATTTTCTGTTCACTATGAACACTGTGATTCATGCCTGGGTGCCACTGCGGTCAAGGGCTGATTTCCCTGGTAGAATAAATGTGAACTACAAAAACTTGCACGTTTGAGTGCCTCCCAAGGGCCCTTGGTGAGTCCTGGCTGGGAGGGAGAAAAATTTTCCACTGGGGTGGTTAGAGACAGCTCAGGGAAGGGACGGAGAGAGGGGTTATCACTCCACCCATGATACCTCGGTCCCCAGCCCCTCTCCCTCTGTTGGAGCCCCCAGCAGCTGATTCTTCACAATCAATGCTTTGCCTGGATTGCAGACTGCATGTCTCCAACTGAACTCCAGGTCCCTTGCGCCAGAACACCCCCAGCCAGGTGCTCAAACTAGAAACCTAATGTCATCCTCAGCTCCCACTGCCTGTCTCTGAAGGACCCACCATGCTCTGGCCATCTCCCTGTGCATCCTGGCTGCTGCTGGGACCTCTGTCCAGAATTGGGTACCCCATCCACTCAATTCACCTGTTTGCAGCTCCTTCTGCAGAGCTCAACTCCAGTGTTTGCTGCTTCCTGTTCAATGTATATAGACCTTGTGCAAACCTCTCTTTCTTGTTTTCAATGTATTATGTACATAGCATTGACTGTGTCATACGTTTGCAATGTATTATGCATGTAGGATTGACTGTCATGTTTTCAATGTATTATGCATGTAGCATTGACTGTGTTGTGCATTTCAATGTATTACGTGTGTAGCATTTACTGTGTCATAGATTTTCAATGTATTTTGCATGTAACATTGATTGTGTCATATGTTTTTAATGTATTATGTATGTAGCATTGACTGTGTCATACATTTTCAATGTATTATGTATGTAGCATTGACTGTGCCGTATGTTTTCAACATATTATGTACGTAGCATTGACTGTGGTATACATTTTCAATGTATTATTATGTAGCATTGACTGTGTCATGGATTTTCAATGTATTATGTATGTGGCATTGACTGTGCCATATGTTTTCAATGTATTATTATGTATGTAGCATTGACCGTGTCATACGTTTTCAATGTATTATGTATGTAGCATTGACTGTGCACATGTTTTCTGTGCACATTATGTACATAGCATTGACTGTGGTATATATTTTCAATGTATTATTATGTAGCATTGACTGTGTCATGGATTTTCAATGTATTATGTATGTAGTGTTGACTGTGCCATGTTTTCAATGTATTATGTATGCAGCATTGACTGTGTCATACTGTGTCTATCATGCGTTTTTGTACTTGATGTACTAATTCACTCCTCTTAACCACTTGATGAGGTAGCGACTCTTATGCCCTCTTTTACAGATGAGAAACAGACCCAGAGAGGTTCAGGACCATGGCAAAGGCCACACAGTGAGCAGGTGTCAGAGCCAGGGCTTGAACCCAGGCAACCTAGCTTCTGAGCCTGGGCTGGCAGCTGCTCTGCCTCCATTACATTTATCCCTCTCATTTCCCAGATGTGAGGTTGTCAGGGCCTGGGGTCCTTCATCCTCATATCCCCAGTGCCCGCCCCGGGCTGGGATGTTGTCAGCTCTCAGCAACAGGGGTAGAATCGACACCTTGCTTAATGTCCCCTCCTCAGGGAGAATACTCACGATGTCCACAGGTTTCCTCCCCATCACTATCTGGAGGGCCTGAAGGCTTATGATGAGCCAGGCACTGTGCTACGCACTTGGCCTATATTATTGGGTTCATGGTACAACATAGGTGGGTTTGTCCTACAAGGCCCAGCAAGGTTAGAAGGACTGTGACTGTCCTGGTGTTCAGCACTGTGCAGCCAGGCTCCAAAGCCAGGGGGCTCCCCACAGCGCCTTGCTGCCTCTCAAGCCCCTCTTTTCTGCAGTAGGGTGCATCCTCTAAGCTGCAGACTCCACCACCAAGGGATTTCCTTGAGATAGGAACCAGCTCCGGATATGCCCTCTTAAGGGAAATAAAAAGTTATTTTCATATTCCACTCATTCAGCAGGACATAATACATAGGCTGAATAAAAAATAGGAGACCAGGATCCAGCGTTAACATCATGAGGCCAGAGGCTGGGATGGGACTGTGGTGTTCTCAGAATTGTGATATGGAAGTGGGCGGCTTCCAGACGAGGTGTCCATGCCGTGGCGCCAGCTCCAGTGTGGTTGCTCAGCCTCCCTCCCTCCCCACCCGGTATCCACAGGTAGGGGCCCTGGGCAGCCCTATCCTGTGTAGCTGCCTTCCCAACCACAGCCATAGCTCTGTAGATGACTGACCCAGGTGGGAAAAATCACAGGGCCTCCCAGAAAATGCAATGATGCAGAGACAGTGGTCAGTGACCAGTTTTAGCTGGGTCCTTGCATAGGGGGTAATATAAAGCCAGGGCTAGGGCAGACTAGAACCGAGAGAGAAAGAGAGGATAAAAGAGAAGGGGAGAGGAGGGGAGGGGAGAGAGAAACATCAGACGTACAGAAGGAAGCCGAGACCACAAGGCCCAGGAGACATGAAGGAAGAGTGACCTCAGTTCCCTCTCTGTGTTCCTCCTCATTTTTTTTTTTTTTTTTTTTTGAGATGGAGTTTTGCTCTTGCTGCCCAGGCTGGTGTGCAATGGCATGATCTCGGCTCACTACAACCTTCTGCCTCCCAGATGGAAGTGATTCTCCTGCCTTGGATTACAGGCACCCGCTATCATGGCTGGGAAATTTTTGTATTTTTAGTAGAGATGGGATTTTATCATGTTGGCCAGGCTGGTCTTGAACTCCTGACATCAGGTGATCCACCGACCTCGACCTCTCAAAGTGCTGGGATTACAGGCGTGAGCCACCACAACTGGCAGTGTCGATTCCTTTTGAGGGCTGCATGTTCCTCTTGATTTTGTATTCCAAGAGACACTCTGTATTTTCCCAATCACCCCTTTTTATTTGTGTAAACTGGTTCAAGTACATTTTCCTTATCTGCAGCTAGAAGGACCTTGACCAAGACATTCAGTCTCAAAATCATCTTCCTTGTGAATTCAACCCTTGGGACGCAGCATGCATCAGAGGCCGGGGCACTGAAGGCAGGGCCTGCACACTCCTCTCCTCAGGGCAGGAGGTAGAGAAGCTGCTGGAGACCATGGGCGCTGACAGATTTGCTCTTTGGCTGAAGGGAAGGTGACACAGGGTCAGGACACCAGGGCAGGGGGCCAATGTCTCCATGTATCTGAAGGGCTTCATGGGGAGGCTCGAGCCCTGGAGGGATCAGAAAGAGAGGTTTCTCTGCACAAGAGATTTGCATGAGGAAAGCTTCATCAGTCAGGTCTGTACTGGGAGGGGACAGGCTGCTTCAGGAGGCCAGATCTCCTGAGACTGGAGGCTGGGCAGAGCAGATGTTAGCAGGAGGTGGGCCGGGCAGTGTTGAAACTCCCTTCCTGCTCCAGGGTCTCCAGATCATTGACTGCTTGCAGTGGGACTTTGTCATCGGTGCTCCAGTGATAGATCAATTCTAGATGCCAGAGGTCTGGGGTAGAGAGGGAATGTGGGAACCAGAGAGGGTGACTAAGGCTGGACCAGTCACATTCTCCTCCAGGGGTGGAAAGAAGCAGAGACAATCGCCAGTTTCACCTGAGCTTGTGAATGGCAGGACCTCAGGGAGCCCCATGCTCGAACCCTCAGGAACCCCTAGAGGCCTTCTCAATACAGAGAAGCCCCCCACCTCCGTCTTGTGTGGGGCCACGTTCCGGAATCCACTCCCCACTCAAGCTGACAGAAGAGGCCTGGCTCTGAGGCCAGCACACACCCTGCTGCAGCTGGGGGCCTGCTCCTGGTACATCTCTTCTGTCATTCCCTAACTATTCCCCGGGGGACACCAGGCAGCAGAGTGACAGCTTCCCGGAATGCTGAGGGCTGAGCCGTGGATTCTGGATGAATTAGCATTGGGTTTGATCCGTTTTTAGAAAGAGGCTCTTTTGGGGCTGTCACCCAGTAGGAAGCCTGCTGTCTATCCGGTGAGCCCTGTGTCTGTGTTCCTCATGGGGCTTCTCTGTCCCTTCCAAATCCCTCCAAGCACTGAGTGCAGGTGGAGTGGGGAGGTGAAGCCCCTCCTGTCTTGTGAGTACTTCTAGGTGGTACTGGGAGTTTATCCTCTATGTGGCTTTTGGAAGGAGACCCTTTTCATCTATCCTGTTCTCAGTGTCCTGGAAATCTCCTTCTTGCTGTTGCAGTCTCGGGTATCTCTGTCCTAGCTCCTCCCGCTGCACAGCCATCTCCCTGTCTGCTGCTCTTACATCCATACTGACTCCTCCTGATAGTCCCCTTCCTGCTCCTCTGGTACCCGCAGGGCCTTCCCTTCATCTGTTCCCCTCTGTCGTCATTCTCACTTTGATCTGGAATCCCCTGTCTGTGCCATGCCTCTTGTATTTGAGGCTGTTTCTAAGTCATGCGTAATCTCACTGGCAGGTTGCTACCTGTGTCTTCAGCTCAGGATAGAACTGGGGGCATGGGGGATGTGGGGGTCTTCCTGAGGATGCTCACATCCACGTTCCCTGGCTGCCATGGCCTGGAAACTCTGGGAGAGGCAGGGTCATGATTGGCCCGTTTCCTGCTGTGATTTACAGGCTGCGGTGGCTTTCCAAGATAGGGGGATATTTTAGAGTGTCCTGGCAGCATTTCTCAGGAAGTCAATTAACCCAGGGGGCTGTGGAAGGGGAATTGGAGGTCCCGGGCTTCGGAACAGATTTGGTCCCACATTTAGGAACTCTGTAGAAATTTAGGGGTGGACCGGGCACAGTGGCTTATGCCTGCTCATGCCTCTAATCCCAACACTTTGGGAGGCTGAGGTGGGCAGATCACAAGGTCAAGAGATCAAGACCAGCCTGGCCAACATGGTGAAACCCCGTTTCTACTAAAAATACAAAAATTAGCCGGGCATAGTGGTGTGCACCTGCAGTCCCAGCTACTCAGGAGGCTGAGGCAGGAGAATCACTTGAGCCCAGGAGGCAGAGGTTGCAGTGAGCCAAAATTACTCCACTGTACTTCAGCATGGGTGACAAACTCTGTCTCAAAAAAAGAAAAGAAAACTTATCGAACTGTGCTCTTTAATGTGTACTGTTTATTGTGCCTCAATAAAGAAAATAAATTGATGAGTATATGAATGAGTAAACAAATCAAGAATGGATATATACATTTAAAAATCGACAAAGAAGGCTGGGTGCGGTGGCTCACACCTATCCCAGCACTTTAGAGTCTGAGGTGGGAGGATCACTTGAGCCCAGGAGTTTTGAGATCAGCCAGAGCAACACAGTGAAACCCCATCTCTACAAAAAATACAAAAAATTAGCCAGGCATGGTGACACACACTTGTAGTCCCAGCTACCTCGGAAGCTGAGGAGAGAGGATCACTTGAGTCTGGAAGGTCGAGGCTGCAGTGAGCTGAGATTATTCCACTGCACTCCAGCCTGGGTGACAGAGCAAGACTCTGTCTCAAGAAAAATAAAAATAAAAATAGACAAATGAATAAATGAGTGAGTAATATACAGAGATCAATGATCAACAGATGGATGAAGAGATTAATAATAAATAGATAGTGAGTGTCCTGCAGAGGCCAGGCTCACAGGACCACTCTCTGCCCTAATCCTAAATTCAGGCTCTACCAAGCCCTGGATTTCTGGCTCATTGCAACTCCCGCCTCCCAGGTTCAAGCGATTCTCCCACCTCAGCCTGCCGAGTAGGTGGAACTACAGGTGCATGCCACCAAGACTGGCTAAGTTTTGTATTTTGCTATGTTGGCCAGTCTGGTCTTGAACTCCTGACCTCAGGTGATCCGCCTGCCTTGCCTTCCCAAAGTGCTGGGATTACAGGTGTGAGCCACCATGCCTGGCCTTTTTTTTTTTTTTTTTTTTAATTTTAATAGAAATGGTGTCACACTATGTTGACCAACTCCTGGCCTCAAGTAATTCTCCATCTTGGTCTCTCAAAGTGCTGGGATTACAGGCGTGGGCCACTGCAAATTCACTGCTTTTTATTTTTCGTGGCATTCCATGTTATACATGTACTAGCTTGTTTATCCACTCATCTATTGAAGGACATCCGGGTTGACTGATTCCAGTTTTTGGCTGTTATGCATAAAGCTGCTGTGAACATGTGTGTACAGGTTTCTGTGTGAACCCATTTTCATTTCTCTGGGATAAATGCCTAAGAGTGCAATTGCTAGGTTGCGTGGTGATTGCATGCTTAGTTTTACAAGAAACTGCTGAACTGTTTTCTAGGGAAGCTGTACTAGTTTACATTTCCACCAGCAATGCATGAGATAGCTAGTTTCTGCAGCTCCTTGCCAGCACTGGTGTTGATCTGCATGAACTTTATATTTTGTCACTGTTTTTTAATTTTAGTCTTTCTGATGGATGTGTAGCGATATCTCACTGAGGTTTTAATTTGCATTTCCCTAATGGTTAATGATGTTGAACATCTTTTCATGTGTTCATTTGCTATCTATATATCTTCTTTGATGAAATGTCTAATAATGTCTTTTGCTCATTTTCTAAATAAATTGTTTATTTGTTTTGAAAGTCCTTTATATATTATAGATAACAGTCCTTTATTGAATACATTGTGTGCAGATAGTATATATCTTGTCTTTTTATTCTTTAAACAGTCTTTCCCAAAGTGAAAATTTTCCATTTTGATGGAGTTGAACATATATTTTTTCTGTATCATGCCCCTGGTGTCAACTCCAACAATTTTTGCCTAGCCTTGTATTCTGCAGATTTTCTCCATTTTTTTTTTCAAAAAGTCTTGTAGTTCTGCATTTTACATTGAAGTCCATGAGTTTGGAGTTTATTTCTGTATAGATTTTATATTTCATACATGGTGAGGTTTAGGCTGAGGCTCAATATTTTGCCGATAGATGTCTTTTCTTCCCTGAATTGCTTTGGGACCTTTGTCAAAAGTCAATTGAGCATCTTTTTGTGTGTCTATTTCTAGATTCTCTATTCTGTTTCATTGATCTATGTGACTGTCTCCTCACCCATAACCACATTATCCTGATTACTGTAACAATAATGTTGAATACAGTGATCTCTCCCACTCTCTATCTTCTTTAATAAGACTTTTAGCTATTTTAGAATCTGTACCTTTTCAAATAAATTTTAGAATAAGCTTGTCTGTGTCCACTAAAACCTTGCTTGGATTTCAATGGAAACTGTATTAAACCTGTAGACCAATTTGGGGAGAATGTATACCTTTAAGACGTTGAATTTTCTAATACACAAACACAGCATCTCTATTTATTTAGATTTTCTTTGATGTCTTTCATCAGGATTTTATAATTTTTCACATACAGATTCTGTACATGTTTTGTTTAATATATACCTAAGTATTTCATTATCTTTGAAGCAGTTGTAAATGATATTGTGTTTTTGTTTTTGCTTTTTCTGAGACGGAGTTTCGCCCTTGTTGCCCAGGCTGGAGTGCAATGGCTCTAATCTCGGCTCATCGCAATCTCCTCCTCCCAGGTTCAAGTGATTCTCCTGCCTTAGCCTCCCGAGCAGCTGGGATTACAGGCATGTGCCACCACACCCAGCTAATTTTTTGTATTTTTAGTAGAGATGTGGTTTCTGCATGTTGGTCAGGCTGGTCTTGAACTCCTGACCTCAGGTGATTGGCCCGCGTCAGCTTTCCAAAGTGCTGGGATTACAGGCGAGAACCACCATGCCTAGCTGACATTGTGTTTTTAATTTTAGTTTCTGCATATTCATTGTTAATATATAAAGATGCAGTTGGTCTTTGTGTTTTGATTTTTTTCTCCTGAAAACTTGCTGAACAACTTTATTAGTTATAGAGTATTTTTGTTGATTCCTTGAGCTTTTGTACATATATAATCATGTCATCTGCAAATAGAGAGTTTTATTTCTTGCATTACAATCTGTATGCCTTTTATATATTTTTTCTTTCCTTGCCTTATTGCAGTGTCTAGAAGTAGTGCTATGTCAAATCAGAGAGGTGAGAAAAGACATTCTTTCCTTGTTCCTGGTCTTAGGGAGAAAGTATAATGTCTTTAACCGTTAATTATTGTGTTAGCTATAGGGTTTCTTTGTATATGTTTTCATCAAGTTCCTAACTTGCTGAGTCTTAAAAAAATTATGAATGGGTGTTGGATTTTCTTAAATGCTTTTTCTGAATTAATTGATATAATTACACAGTTTTAAAAATCTTTTTAATATGGCAGATTATATTGATTTATAATTCATTCATTCATTCATTTTTTTGAGACAGAGTCTCCCCCTATTGCCTAGACTGGAGTGCATGGCTCACTGCAACCTTCACCTCCTAGGCTCAAGAAATCCTCCCACCTCAGCCTCCCAGGTAGCTGGGACTATAGGCACGTGCCACTACGAATGGCGATTTTTTTTTGTATTTTTTGTAAAGATGGAGTTTTGCTATGTTGCCCAGGCTAGTCTCAAACTCCTGAGCTCAAGCAATCTGCCCACCTTGGCCTCCCAAAATGCTCGAATTGCAGGCACAAGCCACTGCACCTGACCTATTGATTGGTATTTTAAATGTTAAACCAACCTTTCATACCTGGGATAAATACCACTTGGTCATAATTTACAATGCCTTTCATACATTTTTAGGTTGACTTTGCTAATACTTTGTTGAAAAATTTTGCATCGGATTCATGAGAGATACTAGTCTGTAGTTTTCTTTGTCTGTATTCTTTGTCTGGCTCTGCTATCAGGGCAATACTGACCTCACAAAATGAGTTGGCAAACATTTCCTCCTTTTCTGTTTTCTGGAAGAGATTGTGTAGAATCAAAGTTAATTATTTTTTTAATGTTTGGTAGAATTCTCTAGTAAAACCATCTGGGCTTGGAGATTTCATTTTAATTATCATTTCAATTTATTTTAGGGTTATAGTGCTATTCAGATTATCTTTCATCTTGGTTGAGTTTTCTATAGTTTTCTAGAAAGTTGTCCATTTCTTCTAAGTTGTGTTATTAGTATAAATTTGTATGTAGTCTTCCCTTATTATTCTTTTATTGGCTGCAGGATCTGTGATGATATTCCCTGTGTCTTTTTAAAATTTTAAAAAATATTTTTAAAATATTGTATTTCTTGTTTAATTTTCATTTTTTATGGACAGACAATAGTTATACATATTTATATGGCACATGTGATATTTTGATACATGATTACAATGTGTAATGACCAAATTAGGGTAATTAGGATATCCATCACTTCAAACAATTATTATTTCTCTGTGCTGGGAATATTTTAAATCTTCTAGCTCTTTTGAAATATATAATGAATTATTGCTAATTACAGTCACCCTACTGTGTTATTGAATACTAGAACTTATTTCTTCCATCTAACTGTATGTTAATAGGTACAATGTTAATAGGTTAATTGGCAGTGTATTGTACCAATTAACCAACCTCTCTTCATCCCTCTTCCCACCTTTTTTAGCTTCTGATAATCATCATCTTACTCTCCACCTCCAGGAGGTTACGTTTTTTAGCTCCCACATGTGAACACATGAGTGACAACATACAGATATTCCCTATTTCACCCCCCTTTTTTTTTCTTGAGACAGAGTCTAGCCCTGTCACCCAGGCTGGGGGGCAGTTGCACAACCTCAGCTCACTGCAATCTCTTGGGTGTATCTTTTTGTATAATTTTCATAGTGGCTGCTCTGCATATTATGATATACACATGTGGCTTATCACAGTATACTGGTATCAACATTTTACCACTGCTAATAAAGTTAGAAACTTCACTTTCATTTAGGTATCTTTATCTTCTGCACTTTTAAATATTGTTGACTTGGGTATCATATAATGTTATAATTTTTGTTTCAATTACTAAATATGATCTATAAAATCTATTTTAAAAAGCATAGTCTATGCATTTCTCCTTTTTATGTTCCTTCGTCGTTCACAGTGATCTAAAATCATTTTAAAAATTATTTTCTTTGTGTTTAAAGAACTTCCTTTAGCTAATCTTTAAGGGTAGGTCACCTAGCAACAAATTATTTTTGTTTTTCTTTGTCTAATAACGTCTTTATTTCCCCTTCATTCCTCCTAATGATGTATAAATGTAAATGTGTACACATGTACATGTACGTTTATAATGTATACATTGTAAATGGCTACAAAAACTAGACATTTCTCACAGTTTTAGAGTCTGGAAATCCAAGATCAAAGTCCAGCATGGTGAGTTCTGAAGAGAACCCTCGTCCTGGCTTGCAGACAGCTGCCTTCTTGTTGTATACTCACATAGCAAAGAGAAAGAGTCAGCTCTAGCCTTTTCCTCTTCTGATAAGGGCACTAATCTCATCATGGGGGCCCCATCTTCATAATCTCATCTTAACCTAATAACTTCCTGAAGACTTCATCTCCCAACACATTGGGGATTAGAGCTGCAACATAAATTTTAAGGAACACAAACTTATAAATTTTAAGGAACATGAACATTCATAATATGCTGCAAAATAAACATCAAAGTTCCTTTTTTGCACATGTACATCCAATTGTTCTAGCACAGTTTATTAAAAAGATTATCCTTTATCCATTGAATTACCTTTGCATGTTTGTCAAAATTAAATTATCCATATGTGTGTTCACCTATTTTTGGACTCTGTATTCTGTTCCACTGACCTGCTTGTAACACCACAGTGTCTTGATGATTGTAGCTTTATAATAACTCTTGAAATTAGAAAGTATTAGCCCTCCAACTTTGTTTTTTATTTTCAAAGTTATTTTGACCCCGCCTCTAGGTCTTTTGCATTTTCATATGGATTTCTGATTCATTTTGGTAGTTTCTCTTTTAAAAAGCTTGCTGAAATTTTAACTGGTTTTGTATTGACTTTAAAGGTTGTTTTGGGGAGATAAAAAGACTCAATCTTAACACTATTGAGTCTTTTTATCTATGAACACAATAAATCTCTCCTTTTATTTAGGTCGTCTTTCATATCTCTCATGAATGTTTTACAGTTTTCAGTGTACACGCCTTGCACATCTTTTGTCAGATTTATCTCTATATTTTTCATGTTTTTGATGCTATCGTAATATTATTTATTAATTTCACTTTCTGATTGTTACTAGTATATAGAAATGGAGTTGATTTCTGAATTTTGACTATATACTACAACCTTGCTAAAGTCACTTTTTAGTTATCTTGCTTTTTTCAGTAGATTTTCAAGACGCTTTTACACAGACAAGAATGTCATGTGCAAATAAAGACAATTTCAATTCTTCCTTTCCCATCTGGATGCCTTTATATCTTTTTCTTGACTTATTTCACTGAGTAGAACCTTCAGTAGAATGTTTACTAAAAACAGTGAAAGCAATCATCTTTGCCTTGTTCCTTTATTGGATTGAGGAAATATTCTTCTATTCCTAAAGCTTTTTTTTTTTTTTTAATCAAGAATTGATGTTGGATTTGTCGAATGCTTTTTCTGCCTCTATTGAGATGATAATAGGGTTTTACTTTTTAAGTGTTTGTTGTCATGATAAATAATTGTTTTAAAAAAAATGCTTAACCATTTTGCATCCCTGGATAAATTTTACTTAGTCATCATATGTTATTCTTTTAATATACTGTTGGATTAAATTTGCTAAAATTTTATAAGGAATTTCTGAATCTATGTTTTTAAAAAATATCGGTTTGCAGTTCTCTTTAATGTCTGTATCTGTTTTTGGTATCAGGGTAATGCTGGCCTAATAGAATAAGTTAGAAATAATCTTTTAAATTTTCTGAGAGTTTGAATTGAATTCATATTATTTCTTCCTTAAGTGTTGGTAGAATTCACAAATGAAGTCATTTGGGCCTGGATTTTTCTTTGTGAGAATGTTTTTATTTAAAACAAACAAAAACAATTCAATTTCCTTAACAGATTTTGGGCTCTTCAAATGATCTAATACTTCTCAACTAAGAATTTGTACTTTAGATTTTTTCAGGAAGTTATACATTTCACCCAAGATGTCAAATTTATTTGAATATAGTCATTCATAATATTTTCCCATTATATTGTTAATATCTGTAGAATTGATTAATGCTACCTCTCTCATACCAGATATTGGTAATTTTTATCATCACTCTTTTTTTCCCAATCAGTCTATTTAGAATGCATCTTCTCAATGAGTTGGCATTTGCTTTTACTGATTTTCTCCATTGTTGCTCTGCTTTTAATTTCATTGATTTTTGCTCTGATCTTTTTTATTAGTTTCTTTTGCTAACTTTGGATTTAACTGGCACTTCTTTTTCTAGTTTCTTAAGGTGGAGGCTGAGGTCATTGATCTGAATGAGTTGAAACATTCCATGTTTTTCTAATGTTGGTGTTTAGTGTTACCAGTCTACTTCCAAATACTACTTTGGCAGCATCCAACACGTTTTGATATTACTGTGTTTTTATTTAGCTAGAAATGCTTTTAAATTTCCTTTTTGATTCCTTCTTTGACCCATGGTTATTTAGAAGTGTATTATTTAGTCTCCAGATATTTAGGGACTTTCCTGATACTGCCCTATTATTAATTTCAAGTTGATTCCATTGTGGTCCGAAAACATACTTTGTATAAATAGAATCTTTTAAAATTTGTAAAGACTTTTTTTTTTATACCCCAGAGTATTCCATATGCACTTGAAAAAACTGTGTATTCTGTGGCTGTTGGGTCACGCACTTTTGCTTCTATTTATTTATTTATTATGTTTCGAGGCAGAGTTTCACTCTTATTGCTCAGGCTGGAGTGCAATGGCGTGATTTCAGCTCACTGCAACCTCTGCCTCCCGGGTTCAAGTGATTCTCCTGCTTCAGCCTCCCAAGTAGCTGGGAGTACAGGCGCTCATCACTACACCTGGCTAATTTTTGTATTTTTAATACAGACAGAGTTTCACCATGTTGGCCAGGCTGGTCTTGAACTCCTGACCTCAGCTGATTGCCCACCTCAGCCTCCCAAAGTGCTGGGATTACAGGTGTGAGCCACAGTGCCCAGCCAAGTCACACACTTACTGTTAGGCTGGGGACATTATTGTAAGCATACATCTTAGCTTAGTCCAGCTTATGTGCCATGAAGGCTCTTTCTGGATGTTTAAGTACAAACTTCCAGGACCACTCATAGATGCTTTCTTTCTTCCTTATCCACTCAGACAACTACATGCTTACAATTTCCTTGACTGATTTTGTCACAGTATGGGAGGTGAGCTGCATCCCGATACATCATCATCCCATTCCAACCTCTCCCTGAGGAAACAATATTCTTGTCTCCTCCATGCCTTCTGCTTCTCCTTACTGTCTCCCCCGGCTCCCAAGACAGTATCAGAGCTTCACGGGGTTCTTGGTGAAGAGAAACAAGTCCCCGCTTTTTACTGCAATTCAGAAGAAGGAGCATTCCTGGCCTTGCCTTGGCAGACACACATCACATGCTTCAATACATAAGCACAGGCTGCACAGCCTGGGGTGAGTGTTATGAGAAAAAGCTTCCTAATGCTATGAGAAAATATAACATGAGGGAGGGCCTGGTCTAATCTATGAGATTATAAGCATGTCATTTGAGCTGAGAGAGCAAGGAGGAATAGGATTCAGCTGAGGAATAGATGTGGAGTATGGAAAAGGAGAAAATATAGGCTGAGTGCAGTGGCTCACACCTGTAATCCCAGCACTTTAGAAGACTGAGGAGGGTGGATCACCTGAGATTAGGAGTTCGAGACCAGCCTGGCCAACATGGTGAAACTCTGTCTCTACTAAAAATACAAAAATTAGCTGGGCATGGTGGCAGGTGCCTGTAATCCCAGCTACTTGGGAGGCTAAGGCAGGAGAATAGCTTGAACCTGGGAAGTGGAGGTTGTGGTGAGCTGAGATTGCACCATTGCACTCCAGCCTGGGCAACAGGAGTGAAACACTCTCTCAAGAAAAAAAGGAAAAAATATAATGCATAGCAGGAGCAGCATATGTGAAGGACTCTGGTTGGAGAAACAGAACAAGACAGCGTGGCTGGCGCACAGAGACAGACTGAGATGGAGGAAGCAGGCAGGTCCCAGATCATGCAAGGTCTTGTTGGCCACAAGAAAGATTTTGTTCATCCTCTTAATGGTTTTGAGACGAAGAGGGTTGCATGATTACATTTGTATCTTGAAGACTGCTATGTGGAGAAAGGTTAGAGCAGGTGAGCATGATGCTGAAGAGACAGGTTAGCAGGCTAATGCAGAAACCTGGCCAGAGATTAAGGCAGCTTAGGCTGGGGTGGTGACAGTGGGGAGACAGAACGGCGGCAGAGAATTTGGTAGGTGCAACTGACCAGATCCCAGCCAAAGTCTTGGCAGGATATCAACATGGAGTATGAAGAACAGGGCAGTGCGGAGAGTGAGGCCCACGTTTCTGGACCATCCACTAGGATAGAAAAGACGGCAAAGCTTAGAGAGGAAGATCATGAGTTCAGTTTTGGGTCTGCCGAGTCTGTGGTACTTTTGATAATCATGTAGATAGGCAGATATGCAAGTTAGGAGCCCAGAGGAAAGAAAGATTAGAGATACACATGAGGGAATTATGAGCCTAAAAGTGCTGATTAAAGTCACAGCATGAATGCAATTACCTCTAGCGAAGTGTAGATACAGAAGAGAAAAGTGATGGGAAAGCAGAGGTGCTGGGGGCTGTGAGTGAATGTGAGGTACAGCAACACAAAAACATTAGAAGAAAACCGAGGCAAAAAAGAGACTGTAATTCTGGGGGAGGAAAGCTTTCCCATGCAAATCACAAAAACCTGGAAGCCATAAATGAAAAGACAATCAAATCTGAATTTTTAAAAATTTAAAATCTCTGAACAAGAAAGACACCACCAAAGTTAACAGATATGCAAAGTGAAAAGACGTATTTGCAAGAGTTTGAAAGACAAAGATTAAAATCTCCAAATTCCATAATAAAAAAAGACAAAGAACTTGATAGAAAGCTGGACAAAGGAATGATTCGACAATACGAAGAAGAAGAGACACACCAAACCACTAAATTCAGGGTAATTTGTTCCTCGTTCTTCGGAACCAGTTACGGGTAAATTGACAATGAGGGGCTTATGCCCATCAACTTGGCAAAAATTAAATGGAAGTACTCCTAGTAATATGGGGAAACAGACACTCACATCCCACTGGCATATTGTATTTGGAGGGCAATTTGGTAGAATTTGTCAGAACTCTAACCAGCAGTGTCTCATTTAGAATCTATATTAAAAGAAACTCATACATACGTGTCAAGATACATTTAGTTATAAAGAAATGCATCAAGTTTGTTTACAAAGTTTAAACACAACTGACAGCAATATAAACCCATACACACCATATATGTGTGTATATATATTTATGTATCATGCATATATAAATACTATATAAAAATACCATATATAAACCATAAATATAAACTACATATCATTTAAAAAGAACCTATTTGTGAGAAAAGGGTATATGTGTTTATGAATACAGGATGCTGGTCACTAAGTGTTTGACAGTGCTCTCTCCAGAAGAAGAAACGGGCTGGGCGAAGTGGCTCACCCCTGTAATCCCAGCACTTTGGAAGGTCGAAGCTGGTGGATCATGAGGTCAGGAGATTGAGACCATCCTCGCCAACATGGTGAAACCCCGTCTCTACTAAAAATACAAAAATTAGCCAGTCTTGGTGACACGCACCTGTAATCCCAGCTACTCTGGAGGCTGAGGCAGGAGAATTGCTTGAACCAGGAGTCAGAGGTTGCGGTGAGCCAAGATCGCACCACTGTACTCCAGCCTGGCAACAGAGCAAGACTCTGTCTCAAAAAAAGAAAAAAAGAACCAGGAACTCAGTGAGTTGAGTCATGGGAGGATATAGAAGGGAGATTCGCATTTTGCTCTGGAAACTTTTGAATTATTTGAATTACACATAACAAGAATGCATTTTTTTTTTTTAAATAGAGTCTCACTTTGTCACCCAGGCTGGAGTGCAGTGGCATGATCTTGGCTCCCTGTAACCTCCACCTCCCAGGTTCAAGTGATTCTCCTGCCTCAGCCTCCCAAGTAGCTGGGATTACAGGCGCCTGCCAGCATACCTGGCTAATTTTTGTATTTTTAGTAGAGACAGCGTTTCGCCATGTTGGCCAGGCTGGTCTTGAACTCCTGATCACAGGTGATTTGCCCACCTTGGCCTCCCAAAGTGCTGGGATTATAGGCATGAGCCACCGCGCCTGGCCAAGAATGCATTCTTATGTTAGCTGTGTAACAAATAAATTACAAAAAAATATAGAAAAGAGAAGTCCAGTGATAGCTTCCATAGAAGGAAGGCCTGAAGGGACTGGCCACCTAGTGGCTGGCTGGCTGCCTCTGCTCTGCCCTCCCAGCTAGGGAGTGGTCATTCTGGTGTCAGGCTGCCCACACTCAGTTCCCGTGTCCCTCTTGGTCCTGGTGGCTTGCCACGTGGGGCAGGTGTGGAAACTGGCAGCCTGCTGGAGCTGCCCCAAGAGGGAGGCGCCAGCCCTATTGAGAGTGCTCTGACCTCCTGTTTAAAAGCACGTTGGCTCCCCCATTCATTCACATAGCCTGGCAGAATATTTTCGAATAAATCATGAGCATGGCAGTTACATTCTCTAAACCACACTGGAAAAAGGATTATGGTATTTACTGTGGGGACAGCAAGATTGATTCTCACCCAGAAAACCTGTCAGGTTCTTGATTTAGGGAACCGGGGATCAGCACAGGTTAGCTCTGATTTATATCGGCTTGCCTCTCCCACAGGTACCTCTCCTGCTCTAGGGGACATTTTGGGTGCGATGGGTCTGGAGCAGTCACTGTCCTGCTGGTCCCTTCCAAGATGGCCCACCACGGCCATAGACACAGCAGAGCTCACTGCCCCGTAGCTGCCTCCCACCATGCCCTCAGTTCTGCTCCCCTGGCCCTGCCGTTTGCTGCTTGGAGTACAGCTCCTTAGCCAGAATTGGAAGGCCTCCTGGATGGAGCTACGGCCACTTCTCTGCTCTCTTCATCACTTTCTGCTCACGGCATGCCTTGAATGTGACTGACTTTCCCCCATGAAGAGGATCGAGTGCTTAATTCCTGATGAGCGGGCCTCGCAAGGTGGGCCCAGAAGAGGCAGCATCCACACTGTTCCTCTGGGCCTCACCTCCTCTGCCCTCTGTGGCCCAACAGTCCCTGGGTCACCTTTGCTAAAACCCTTATCTCCCCTTACTGGTCATTCACTTATGCTGCTTCTGTGTTTCTCCTAGACCTCAGCAAAGGGCTAGGAGAGGACTTCTGTGCTAAGGCAGGGCTGTTCCAGCATAACAAGAGAAGAATACAGGGTGCTTCCTGTATGTAAAGATGAGGATGGTCATTGCTAAAGCTGAGAAGCCACAGGGAATTTTCAAGATCATGCAGTGGAGAGGACAGGAATACATGGTTACTTGACAAAGCCAGAGAAATGAAGGAAAAGGAAAAATAAAACAACAAAGTAACAGTTTGTTGTTGTAACCATGACTTAAGAGGGCACAAATACCACAAGTGTGCCCATGATTCCCATGAGAGGGAACTGATTGAACCCCCCTCCAGGTTGAGTCAAGAAAGAAAGCTTGGCTCTATCCTGTCTATCAGAATCTCATCTAGAATGAAATTATTAAGAAAGGTGAAAAATAAAGGTCTGGGCAAAAGGATGTCAGGAAAAGTCCCCCAACCCTAACAACAACCATACAAGAGGGAGTGGAAATAGTAATATTAAAGTGGAACAGAGGACCAAAGGCATAGAATGGGATCAGGACAATGATACAATGAAAGCAAAACGAATCGTAGTAATAAGCCTCATTTACTGAACTCTTGCTGTGTACATAGTGCTGGGGAGCTCAAGGAACGATGCCGTGTAGTCCCCACCACGGCCCCATAAGGTAGATGATACATCATCCGCATTTTACAGATGCATCAACCCAAGCCTAGAGACTTGATCAGCTTGTTCAAGGCTCTCAGTCTGAAGGCCGCACTCCTGAGTAGCCTGCTCTTCTTTGCCCCTTAGGTCCTGAGAGCAACAAGAGCATTTTACCCAGGCCCGGCACTGATGTGGAGCCTACTGCACCTTTATGATGTGGCCTTTTGGGGATATACCCCTCTTGAACATTTTTAACAATTTTCAAAATATACCAGATTGACTTGTTTTCAATGGAATGATTCCATTGATGAATCAAAACCTCCTACCACCTCCATCTTTTACTCCCGTGATGAAGTCTCTTCTCAACTCGCCTTGCCTCCTCTGCCTTCCTCAGGTCACATTCAGATGATTTGGGTCCATGCCCGTAAACCCTGATGGTCAGAAGCAATAGTTTTTTTCTTCATGCGGAGGCACGAGTGCTTCCGGCTCCATCATGATTTCCATACGTCGAAAACATCTACAAGGAAGTAGAGGTTCGGCCTGATTAAAGTAATCTGGTTCGTATGAGTTGGCATCAAGGTAATGATAAAGTAATCCAATTAATTAACAGTAAAATGTAATTAAGGGGAAGGGATTTTGCAGTAGTTGTTCAACAGTTCAGCTTAGCTGAGATGATATATTAGACTAGACTTCTGCTTCTAGTACCAGCCTGTGAAGCTGAAATAAACTCAGCATTCTCTACTTTCAGTGGTAGCTCATACTTCACATGTTATCTTGTCTAATACTTGTCAATGTGTTTAATGTGTCATCCCAAATAAACAAGAATCGTTACTACTAAAGGAGGGTGGGGACCTCATAGCACTCTTACCTTAGATTTAAAGAACAATGGCATGTAAACAATATCTAATGTGCCTGACTGATACCTAATTATCCTGATATTGAATTACCAGTAAAATCCTAAAGGTTTTAAATATCTGATATTGATAAGAAAGTCATTATCACTGAGCATTTACTTACTACTCACATCAATTTCAGTTAATTACATGACAGTGAGATTGATTGCTTATGAAATCTTCAGTCCTCTTCTCACAATTAATTGATATCTAATCAACATAGGCCATCTTGTTAAATTCCCATTCAGGCATTTGCAGGAAGATGGGAATGGAGGCCTTCCTTCCAGTGGTGTTGCTTTCTTGTATCTGCAGTGCTTTTGGGAGGTATCTACCCTGAGACTGGAGGCACATGAGGAATTGCAGTAGTTCTCAAACCGGACTGCGTATTAGGTAATCACCTGGGAGCTTTTAAAAATGCATATGCCAAGCTCACACACCCCTCCCTCAAACAATCAAATCAGATTATCTGGGAGTGGAACCCAGGGCTCGGTATTATTTTAAACTCCTAGAAATGATTGCAATGTGTATCCAGATTGACAGCCAGGGTTGAGCTAGACTTGAGAGATGAGCTGGACACCAGCCTCCTGCAGTAACTGGCTTGTGGATGGAGGGTGTGCAAGTCCTCTTTCCTGTCCCATAAAGGCTGGTGGTCCTAGCAACGGAGCTCTGCTCAGTCCTGTCCCACCCCACTGTCTCCATACAGCATCTGGTGGCTGTCGTTCAGTGTTCACCATTGAAGGAAGATTCCTCCTCTCCTGGCCAGCCACACCTGTCTGAACTTGGTTTGGGGTCCTTCTCTCTTCCTCTTCCCCTCAGCCCCCCTTTCCATGCCATCTTCCTTATTCTGTTTCTTTCCTTCTTCCTTTCCTTCCTCCCTTCCTCCCTTCTCTCTCTCTTTCTTTCCTTCCTTCCTTCCATTCTTCTTTTTTCTCTCTCTCTTTCTTTCCTTCTTTTTTCTTTCTTTCTTTCTTTTTCTTTCTTTCCTTCTTTCTTTCTTTCTTTGTTTCTTTCTTTCTTTCTTGACAGTTTCACTCATGTTGCCCAGTGTTGCCCAGGCTGGAGGGCAATGGCGTGATCTTGGCTCACCACAACCTCCACCTTTCAGGTTCAAGCAATTCTCCTGCCTCAGCCTCCTGAGTAGCTGAGATTACAGGCACCTGCCACCACACCCAGCTATTTTTTTTTTTGTATTTTTAATAGAGACAGGGTTTCTCCATGTTGGTCAGGCTGGTCTCAAATTCCCAACCTCACAGGTGATCTACCCACTTCAGCCTCCCAAAGTACTGGGATTATAGGCATGAACCACCGCACTGGCCCTTATTCTCTTTCTTGACTGCGAACCTGTGACTTGGTCCTTCACCCAGCCTGGTAGTGGCTGAGGGTTTCCCCTTCTGGCCAGCCCCACACCGTGGGGCCAGTTATGCTGGCTGTGGATGTGACTCAGTTCCATAGCCAGAGAGACTGTGACTTCTTGGTCATTGCTGAATGTACAGTGCCTAGGACAATGGGCATATTCATATTTGTTGAATGAGCAAAGCTTTTGAGAATTGAACCAGAGTCTACAAAGGGCTCAGGTGCTGAGGACAGCGGGTGTGCAGGCACCTGTCACGTGGACTTGAAAGGAGAAAGGAGCTGCACTGCTTTGCTGGGAAACTGTCAGGAGTTTCTTTTGCTGGAAATAGATGCTCAGTGCCACAAAGAAAAATTAGCACTGAGACAAAGGACCTTTCAGCAATGCAATTTTTACTTCCTGGACTGCAGGAAGGGTACCCTCACGAGCCACCATACCATGAGAGTACAAGGAATAAAGGAAAACACACAAATGTATTCCTTACGCATTTGGGGCCTTCCTTACTGCTGTGTCTGATCTCCATTGGCTGGAGCCAGACCTCACAATCTAAACTAACACCCGATTGCCTAACAACTTAAAACTTTTCTAAACAGGTAAAAGCAATGGAGAGCTGGGACATGCCTGTGAGCAGATCCAGCACAGACATCTTGGTTAAAGTACAAGGACATAGAATGTACTATGTGCCTGTAAGCATGGCATCTCTAACAGCTACATAGGATAGGGCTTAACAAAGAGTTATTGGCACACTTTTTTTTTTTAACAAGAAAGGAAACTTTAAAAAGGAACTTTTCTACTTCCCACATTAATGAAGCAAAATTATTCTCAAGGAGCGGCATGGATTGAGAGATACAGTAAGGGGTTGGGGAGCACATGAGCGCCTTGTGCCTGGGAGGTGTGGGAGTGGGCATAAGAGAGGGATGAGAAGGGAATATGGTGTGTGTGGGGGTGCGTGCTGGTGAGGACTTGTGGACATTGCGCATGTGTGTGCAGCACACCCACAGTGTAGTCATAGCAAGCATTGTGGGCATTAGAGAGAACACACTGCATGACCCATTTCTAGAACATTCTAGACAATGAAAACCAATCTACAGTGACAGACAGCAGAAGAATGGATACTTAGGGATGGGGACAGAAGCGAGAGATTCCCAAGAGCCCAAGAAAACTTTTGGGGGTGACAGATGTGTTCATTATCTTGACAGTAGTGATGATTCTATGAGTATGCACGTGCATCATGACTCATCAAACTGTACACCTCAAATGTGTGAAATTGAGGATATGTCCATTATATTTCAATAAAATTAAAAAGAAAAGGAAAATGTGGTTTTTAAAAAAGAGAACAAAGCTTCTGGAATCTGTGTTCTCACCTTGGCTTCCCTACTTCCTAGCTGGGATCTCTTTGGGTAAGTTAGTCAAGATCTCAGTGCCTTAGTTTCTTCATCTGCAAAATGGGAATAATAACATGCTTATCTCGGAGAGTTGTGTAAATGAGGAAGATAGTAACTGAGAAGAAAGTATGCAAAGTCCTCATCACAGTACCTGGCACATTTTCACTGCCCAGTGATTGGCACTGGCTATTACTATTGTTTCTGGACATGCCTGGGCATTTCTGCGTCTGTATCCATGCCAGTTTATGAATATGGGAATGCATGAATTTGTGTGTCTGCCTGGGTCTGTGAGGGAGGGGGGTGGGTGGGGATTCATTCTGGGTGTGGGCAGTGATTTCAGGCATGAATCTTTCCTTCTCCATCCACCACAACTTCCTCCTCCTTCTCCTCCACCAGACCACATGGGTCTTTTTTTTTTTTTTTTAACAGTTACTAAACTGCTACATTTACTGACTCATTCAGTCTTTTATCATATCCAATAACACAGTGCGTTTTGGAAATCACATTGCCTCGGTTCTTTCATGGCTTCTGCAAATCAAATTTATTTTACCATTGAAAATGTCAAAAGGATTCAGCCAAAGGAAACCTGGAGCTTTCTGGGGTGCAAGGCCCTGAAGCTGGCTCTCAGGCTGCAGTGAAGGAGGCTAAAATGCCTCTTTTCCATGTGGATTCAATTTGTGTGAATTTCCTTAAAACTGGGAGGGAGTCGAAGCTCTTCCTGGGAGAATAGAGCCTTCGGACCTCTCAGGAGCAGGCTCGAGTGAGAGGAGAGAATTAGTGGGGGCTGGAGGGTCAACATGGTATCAACAGTTTGCCCTGTCCCGAGCTGCTGGAAGCAGGGTAAGAGGAGACTTGGAGTCCTGGCCCTTGGGGAGATCACTGATGGGCAGGACAGAGACCAAGGCCGGCCCGGAGCTCACGGAACAGCTTTCCAGGTCAGATCTGCACACACTGAGCAATCATTCGAAAACAGTGTCCACAGAGTGGACTTTTGGACCTGAGTGCTCTGGGGTTGAGTCCCAGCTCTGCCGCTCACCAGCTGGGCAATCTTGGTTAGGTGGCTTTACTTCTCTGCGAGTTTCATGTAAAATGGAGATCAGAGAATCTCAGTGCATGGCCCCCACTTCCAGGTTCTCCATAATATTTGCTGAGTCTGAATTGGAATCTAGATCCAGCCAGGGGATTTGGGTATCTTTTTTGTTGTTGTTTTTTTTTTTTATTGACACATAATAATTGTACATGTCTGTGGGCTACAGTGTGATGTTTCTTTTCTTTTCCTTTTTTTTTTTTTTTTTTTTTTTTTGGTTGAGTATCGCACTGCAGCCCCGGGTGGGGTGCAGTGGCACAATCTTGGCTCACTGCAACCTCCGCCTCCCAGGTTCAAACGATTCTCCTGCCTCAGCCTCCTGAGTAGCTGGGATTACAGGCACACACCACTACGCTCGGCTGATTTTTTGTATTTTTAGTAGAGACGAGGTTTCACTATGTTGGTCAGACTGGTCTTGAACTCCTGACCTTGTGATCCACCTGCCTCGGCCTCCCAAAGTGCTGGGATTACACGGCACCCAGCCCAGTGTTTCAATGTATACATTGTATAATGACCAAAGCATTGTGGTTTAAAAAAATATGGAATGCTTCACAAACTTTTGTGTCATCCTTGAGCAAGGACCACGCTAATCTTCTCAGTATTATTCCAATTTTAGTGTATGTGCTGCTGAAGGAAGCACTTTATGAGAGTGTCTTTATAAAAAAGATCATAGGTGTGCAAGGCCACATGTCTCAGGTGTCAGGGGTGTTGATTTTCCTGATTTCAGAGGAGAGAGATATCTGTTATAGGGAGGCTAAAGCTCGAAATACCTTTACTGAGCACCTACTGTGTGCCGGGGCCTGTCCTGTCCCTGGGGATGTAAACCACAGAAGAACTGAGCCCCTGACTTCCAGGAGTCACCCCTGATTGGAATATGAGTGTGGTGAAACTTCTAGAACTCCAGGATCTGTGTTAGAAAGTGGGATAGAGCATGAGGCAGAAACACCTGGGTTCTGACAGAAGGGACCCTCCAGGAGGGCTTTCTGACCTGGCCCTGGCGAATGAAAGACAGGTGTCTCCAGTGGTAAGCAATGGAGGCAGGGGCATAATTGGGACGTAAGGTGGTAGGTTGGGAACAGGAGAGATGGGGCTGAGATGTCAATCAGAGCTGGCTCACAGTGGTCCTGGTATCAAACGAAGATGCGGTCTTTATCCTTGAAGGGTACTTGTGTTTTGAGCAGGGTGTGTCTGAAGTCCCCAGGACCACCTCCTTGTGCAATGAGTGGCCAGGAGCGCTTGTGGGACTCAGCATGTAGTCACACTCATGGCTACGATTCATCAGAGCAGAAGGATACAGAGTAAGGCCAGCAAAGGGAAAAGGCTCCTGGGTGAAGTCTGGGGAAAACCAAGCACAAGCTTCCAAGGGTCCTCAATGAAGTCGCATAGGTTGTGCTCAGTCGCCTCAGCCACAGGTTGGGACAACAGTGTGAAATGTTGTCTCTCAGAGAAGCTCATTAGAGACTCAGCGCCCAGAGATTTTACTGGGAGGATGGTCACATAGACACCCTTGTCTAATGCTCACTAAATTTCCAGACTCCCAAAAGGAAAACAGGTGTTTAGCTTAAACTACATTGTTTCCACAAAGATTTTAGGTGGAGTAAGCTGCTCATGTCAGTTAGGATGGGAATGTCATCTACATTCCCAGATACCAGCCAAGGTCTAGTTTGCAACAGGGCTTTTTAAGAATGGTGGTGCCTCATGCCTGTAATCCTAGCACTTTGAGAGGCCGAGGCAGGTGGATTGCCTGAGCTCAGGAGTTCGAGACCAGCCTGGGTAACATGGTGAAACCCTGTCTCTGCTAAAAATACAAAGATAGCTGGGTATGGTGGTACATGCCTGTAGTCCCAGCTACTTGGGAGGCTGAGTCAGGAGAATCACTTGAACCTGGGAGGCGGAGGTTGCAGTGAGCCAGACTGTACCACTGCTCTCCAGCCTGTGTGTTAGAGTGAGACTCTGCCTCAAAACAACAACAACAACAACAACACCACCAACAACAACAACAAACCAAACCAAACAAACAAACAATGGCAACACCAACTCTATTCTGCATACAGGGGCAGGCACTAACACGGTGTGTTTGTCTGGAAACCCGTGTGAACAATGGATTGGCGTTGGAGCCAGGACAAACTGGAGGCAGGGAAGCCAATAAGGAAGCCCAGCAAGTCTTTTAGAAAGAAGATGAGGCCTGACCTAGGGCAGCTGTCTTTACTAGGCTTTTGGTTGTGAGTCCTCATGTCAGGGTGGTTCAGGAATACAAAGGATTATTTAGTACATGGACTAAGGCACGTTGCAGAACTAACTCAAAGGCAAAAATCCCACGGAAGCACTCAGGAGACCAGATTTGGCTTCTACACAGATGTCAGAAAGCATGTGTTTCTCTTGGTTTTCTTTCCCTAGGACCATGAGGTTTCTCTTTCTGGTTTCCTCTGCGCATCCTCCGCAGTCCTCTTTCTCTAGAGATTGACTTTCTTTGTTTTTGACACAATGGCTGCCAGACAGAAAAGCCTCACCCCTCTTGTATTTACACATTTTCTCTTCCTGTGAGCATCTGGGACTCACACCAGCATCTCTCAACTGCAATTACAATTTCCTGTGAGAATCTGATTGGTGTGCATTGGGTTAGGTGTCCTCTTGTTCCAAATTAGCTAAGGCTAGGGACCGAGAATCGCATAGTATTAGCATGACTGTCCGACGAGTTGGGACAGGAGCTGAGAAAGAAAATGTTCTATGGTCCCTGGATTCCAGGCAGTGATCAATCATTTGAGTTAATCTGACGCATCTGAGTTCAGTTAGGGAGATAAAGAAACTCAAAAACTGGGAGGCTGTGAATTTGACATCATATTAGTAGGTAAATTTTAGAAAAACTTTCTTCTGCAAGGATCATAAAATCAATGGTAGTTATAACTTTGACAGTGGGTTCTGCTCTCCAGTGAAACTCATTCTGCTCCTTCTGTTCTGATTTCTGAGAATGAAGTGAGAGGTCAGGAATACATGAGCCATTTCCCTCACCCTTATATATAACACTTACTAATGGGGATTTTACTGGGGACAGCGAGGCAAAGAAGTTAAGTGGCTTTTGCAAGTTCACAGAGCATGTCCTTACATTCACATTGAATCTCTCATTTGTTTTTTCCACAAACATTTACAGAGTCCCTAATGGAAGAGTGTTGATCTTTGGGGCAAGTGCACAGAGATGAGCAAATGTACTCTTTACTTTGAAGAGTTTAATCTTGTTAAAGATACAAGTGTGAACGTTAGAGGTGACGGACATCCCATTATCCTGCGTTGATCATTATACATCGTGTGCAGGTATCAAAACATCACATATGCCCCCCAAATAGGCACAACAATTATGTGCAAATAAAAACGTATATGAAAAAGACACAGGTGTGTAAATGGTACATGATTAATGACATAACAGGAGAATCAGGGATTTTGAGTTGCAAGCAACATAAATGAACTTTGGATAACTTAAGCAAGAAAAGGAGGAATTCACTGCCAGTATATGGGGCGACTCATAGAATTAAAGATACACTGCAGCACCCGGCTTTGGAAAGCTTAGGAAAGTGAGTAGTCCAAAGATCCAGTGAGCAGGAGAGAATGGACGGTTTCTTCAGGGCTCCCAGTATCAGGAGAAAAGTCACCCCAGTCATTTTCCATCTTGGATCACTTGCTGGCAATTTAAGGCCCAGCAAGATAATCTGATTGGTCTAATGTGGACCATCCCCTAGCTTTTTCAGGGCCTCTTGGCTGATGGTACCACCAAGGCTATATCCATAGGAAGGGGAACAGCTCCCTACAGAAATCTGCATCCTGTAACCACACAAGGCAAGGAGAGATGGGACTGGCCAAGACTCATTGTTGACTCCAGTATTGGAGATCTTCCATACTAGTTAATTTTTTTTTTTTTTTTTGAGGTGAAGTTTTGCTCTTGTCACCCAGACTGGAGTGCAGTGGCGAAATCTTGGCTCACTGCAACTCCCACCTCCTGGGTTCAAGTGATTCTCCTAACTCAGTCTCCCACATTGCTGGGATTACAGGTGCCTGACACCATGCCTGGCTAATTTTTGTATTTTTACTAGAGATAGGGTTTCACTATGTTGGCCGGGCTGGTCTCAAACTCCTGACCTCAGGTGATCCACCTGCCTCAGTCTCCCAAAGTGCTGGGATTGCAGGCATGAGCCACCACAGCACCCAGCCACTAGTTGAACTTTCTAGGTGGGCCTATGACCACCTAAAGATTACATTTCCCTGCATTCCTTGCAAGTAGGCATGCCTGCACAACTAAGTCCTGGCCAGTATAATTGAAGTAGGATATCATGTGGCAGTTTCCAAAAATTTTTCTTAAAAGAGAGCAGAATCCTTTGTCACTTCTTCTTTGATTCCTACCCACCCCATCCTGTGGCACTGGAAATGCTCTGATGACTGAAGTTCCAGCCAACGCCTTGTGCTAAGAGCCTGAGAACCACACCCCAGGGAGAACTGGAGAAAAAGCCAGAGTAGCCTGGATTCCAGAAGATTGTATAGTTGCTTCTCAACCCTGGGCTTTTGTGTGGAGAGGTAACTTCACTTCTATTCTGTTTAAGTCATGGCTGTTTCAAGGACTCTGTTACTTGCAGCTGAACCAAATCCTAAGAGATCCAGAAGACACAACTATAGATGCCTGCAACAGGAGGTCGTTACAGTGTGCTGCTGGAACCCAGAAGAGAATGTGGCAAAATCTACCTGGAAAAGGTCAGGGAAGTCTTCATAGAGGAGGTGACATTTGAGCAAGGTCTATGAAGGAACTGAGCATTCCAGGCTGAGAGGGAAGGATGGAAGGTCCTGCTGATCTTCCCCCGCTCCCTTGAGACCTGGTGCATGAATCTGGGAGTCACTCCTTTCTGGTTCTATGTTGTGTTCTCACGATCTCCATGACTATAAAAACCACACTACAGGGTCCTATAGAAATCAAGCAATTTACCGAAAATAGAGGAATGTTTGGGCTAAGTGACACCTCAGTTCTTCTGGGAAAAGGTCAGTTTCCAATTGCATTTTCACAAATCTGATAGAGTAGATGTCCCAGTGGGATTGAGCATGTACATGTGTTTGTGTGTGTGTGTATATGTGTGTGTGTGTGTAATCATGGAGCACTCTGAAAGTGTACCTTCAGCCTGTTCTTATCTTTATTTGTCAAAACCCAGATCAGTATTTTCATTGCCAGTTAATTTCTTTTAGGTGAGAAGACATTATATCCAATAGCTCTTTGGCAGTTTCTGGCAGTAAAAGGCTGTACCAGGGCTAGTCCCCATGGCTGGCAGCTTCATTCCCTTGCCTTGGGACCCATGTAACTGCTCAGAGAAGAGTCACAATGTATGTGAAGAAGTTGGGTGAGGCTGTGGGCAGGGGGCTGGCCAGAGACCAGTCCATCTGCACTGGGAGGGAGTCATCTGGTCTCAAATCAGTTCTGTCCTTGTCCACTCCTCATGAATCCTCGGCTTGGTCTCCATCAGCCTCCTCCATGACTGTGAGTAGGCAGGACCCAGTCTGAGACCTTATAGTAACCACATTCCATGCCTTGGGCATACAAACCAAGCTACTAGCAGATTCCTTTGAACATATTTCTAGCATGAAGAGAAAGGCTTGGGATGAAGGGAATGGCTGAAACTGGACCTGCCTGGATGAAGACTTCTTTTATTAGGCTGAAATGGGAAGCACATGGGCTTCTTTGCAATAAAAGGAGCCCTACACTTAGTTGCTCGGAGTCTCTGACAGGCCTGGCTGGTTCTGGGCTGTAGAGGAGACACACTCAGAAATGAAGCTCAACTCAATTTTCTGGACACTCCAAGGACTCATTTCATGAATTCAACTCAATCCAACCAGCACTTGAAAACTTTCGCCCTCAGATTACAGTCCTACCACAGTCACATCCCACCTGCCCCATAGCTTGTGACTGCCAGCCAGAGACCACTGGAAACACACAGGTAGCTTAACAAAGTTGGGCTGAATACACAAGTGGAAAAAAGGGAGAAGACCCACCACAGGACACTATAAGGCATCCCAGTGAGGGAGGGTTGGAGAGGACTTAGGATTTGGGCTTGTGTTGGGTGACAGTGGACAGAGCTCAAGGGAGTGGAGCTTTGCTCTGGATTGGATGCTGGTGAAGGTCGTTCTGTATTTGGAAACTTTTTTTTTTTTTTTTTGAGACAGAGTCTCACTCTATCACCCAGACTGGAGTGCAGTGGCACCATCTCAACTCACTGCAATCCCTGCCTCCCAGGTTCAACTGATTCTTCTGCCTCGGCCTCCTGAGTAGCTGGGATTACAGGCACATGCCATGATGCCCAGGTAATTTTGGTATTTTTTTAGTAGAGATAGGGTTCCACCATGTTGGTCAGCCTGGTCTTGAACTCCTGACCTCGTGATCCACCCACCTCAGCGTCCCAAAGTGCTGGGATTACAGGCGTGAGCCACCACGCCTGGCCATATTTGGTATCTTAATAATTATTTTCTCTAAGGGGAGGAGAATAGAGAGAGACAAAGGCTGTGATTGCTAAAGACGTAGTGGTCACCCATGGCAGCCCAGATTGGGAGATATTTGGTGATTTTCATGCACCTCTGGACAAGGTTCATGTTGTCTGTGTTCAAACATGATTATAAGGGGTCCGGATTGGGTCTTAAGGCATCACAGTCCCAGAGTCTCTGTGTCCAATGTTGATGTCCTGCAAAATTGCTCATGTTCAACAGTAGAGCACCAAGGCCTGGCTGAGCATACCTGGCCAGCTCTTGGCTGCTGGGGTGCTTTCCTCTTTCCTACCCAGGACACATTCCCAGATGTTTCATTTTGTCCACTCTGTGCCATGGGCTGTACACTGTGAGTCCAGAGAAGAAACAGCCATAGTTTCACCCCATGGGAGCTCTCATCTTAGAACAGGGACAGACTCGTCACTAATTGTGGTAATATTCTCAATTCACAAACTCAGCTCAGCAAACAAAAATAAAACTAGTTTTCTATAATTCAACCTAATTTCTGTCTCAAGTTTCCCATTCAGCTGGAATAGAAACTTATTTTCAGTTACTGTGGTCTGAATGTTTGTGTTCATATTTTGAAATCCTCACCCCCAAGATGATGGTATGAGGAGGTGAGACCTTTGGGAGGTGATTAAGTCAGGAGGGTGGGGCCCTCATGAATAGGATTAGTGCCTTTACTTAAAAAAAAAGGCTGCAGGGAGATCCCTTGCCCCTCCTACCACATGAGGACACAGTGAGAGGATATTATCTATTGACCAAGAAGCAGGCCTTTACCACACACTGTACCTACTGGTGCCTAGATCTTGGACTTCCCAGACTTCAGAACTGAGAATGAATCTGTGTTGTTTATAAGCTATTCAGTTTATGGAGTTTTGTTATAGCTGCCTGAATGAATTAAGAAATCTGTCATCGTCTCCCTTTCTGTCTTCACGGCTGCGTCTCCATGTTCAAGAGGGCTGATATAGTGGAAGGGGTGTGGTCAACAATTTGAAATAAAAATCCTAGGTGATATTATCTAGGGCTGATGTAGTGGAAGGGGTGTGGTCAACAATTTGTGGGATGTCAGTCACCACCTGCGGGAGTCTGACCTGGAGACCCTGACTTAACGTGGATGAATGAATGCGCTGTCACACCATTGCAGTGATACAAGTGGGCTACAGATTGCCGCTGGCTGCTTTCAGAGGGCGAAATGCAAACAATCCACCCAGACTCCCAGTTTATCCACACTTTTATTCTTGTAGATTTTACAACAGAGGTTCTAAGCTAACATACTTGTGGATAATTAACATGATTAAGAGAATGGTTTTACAACTGGTAAAAGCTTTAGGTTCTGGGGCCCAGAGTAAATAGTATTAACAGATAATTCCCCTTTCATCCTCCCCAGAGAGGGCCACCCAGCGCAACATTAGCATGAGTAAACAGAGTGGAGACAAAGGGATGTGGGGTAAGACTTTTGGTCATCTCTGCCTCTTTTCTATGCTAATGTTAATGAGGATGTGGCCTTCAACTTGCCTCAATAAAACCTTTTAGACTTCCAAAATGTTTGAGATGACAGTCTATAACTTTTCCTAATAATTAATATCTTGTCAGCCACCCTGAATGATATCAACAATTTGAAATAAAAACTCTAGGTGATGTTATCAAGGTGGGTTGGGAGGAAAAGAGAGCGGACAGTTAGAGGAAGTAAAACTATGCCAAACACTGTTTACAATAGCAAAGACCTGGAACCAACCCAAATGCCCATCAATGATAGGCTGGACAAAGAAAATGTGGCACACATATACCATGGAATACTATGTAGCCATAAAAAAGATGAGTTCGTGTCCTTTGTAGGGACATGGATGAATCTGGAAACTATCATTCTCAGCAAACTGACACAAGAACAGAAAACCAAACACCACATGTTCTCACTCATAGGTGGGTGTTGAAGGTGGGTGTTGAACAAGGAGAACATGTGGGCATAGGGAGGGGAACATCACCCACTTGGGTAGCTTGTGGGGTGGGAGCTAGGGGAGGGACAGCAGGGGGCGGGGAGGCTGGGGAAGGAAACTACTGGGAGAAATGCCTTATGTAAGCGACGGGGGACAGAGACTGCAAACCACCATGGTATGTGTGTACCTATGCAACAACCCTGAGGGATGTGCACATGTACCCCAGAGCTTAAAGTACAATTAAAAAAAAAAAAAAACTATGCCAAAGGTTAATCTCAGTCAACCAGAGGGATGTATTTACAGATTTATGCTGAGAGTTGCTTTAAAAATGTGTGTTTGCTAATAATTTCAAGTTATAGAAAATGTTAACTTTCAGTCCAGTACAGGAAAAATATCATAGCTGCAATAACAATAAAAAGAAACTTGATCCAGCCAATGAAAACCAAGGAAAGGAAAATAAGGAAAAAATAGAACACTAGGAAAACAAAATAAAACAGCAGAAATAAATATAAATATATTATCTACTATAGTCATGCAAACATATTAAACTTACCAATTAAAAGAGATTCTTACATTTGATTTTTTTAAAAAATGGTTGCTATTTAAGAGCAACTATAACTATTTATACAAGAGCAACTCACGCACTATTTAAAAGCAAAAGAGCTAAAACTAAATGACACCAAAATATTACAAATAAAAAGATAAATAGCAATAACAGATCCTGCAAAAGAAATATAGTCATGCATCGCTTAACAACTGGGATACACTCTGAGAAACTCATCATTAAGCAATTTTGTTGTGCGAACGTCGTAGAGTGAACCTTACAGAAACCTGGATAGTATCGCCTGTTACATACCAAGGCTATAGCATATGGCCTATTGCTCCTGGGCTAAAAACCTGCACAGCATGGTAGTGTACTGAATACTGTCAGCAATTATAACACAATAGTAAGTATTTGTATAGCTAAACATAGAAAAGAGACAGTAAAAGTATGATATAAAAGATTTTTTTTTGAAATGACACATCTATACAGGAAATGAGTTTCTATACCAGCTGAATGGGAAGCTTGAAACAGAAATTAGGTTGAATCATAGAAATATAAAGTTTTATGTTTTTGTGCAGCTGGATTTGTGAACTGAGAATATTACCACAACTACTGATGGGTCTGTCCCCATTCTGAGATCAGAGCACTTGCCATAAATGCAGGAGCTTTCGGGACTGGAAGCTGCTCTGGGAGAGTCAGTGAGTGAGTGGTGAGCATAAATGTGAATGTCTAGGACATTACTGTACACTACATCAATACTGTACCCTTAGGCTACACTAACATTTATTTTAAAATGTTTTTCTTCAATAATAAATCAGCTATAGTTTATTGTAACATCTCCTATGATATTTTTATTTTATAAACTTTAAGAGTGGGCACAGTGGCTCACGCCTATAGTCCCAGGACTTTGGGAGGCTGAGGTGGGCGGATCATGTGAGATCAGGAGTTCAAGACCAGCCTGGCCAACATGGCAAAATCCCATCTCTACTAAAAGTACAAAAATTAGCCAGGCATAGTGGAAGACATCTGTAATCCCAGCTACTCAGGAGGCGGAGGCAGGAGAATAGATTGAACCCAGAGGCGGAGGTTGTAGTGAGCTGAGACCACACCACTACACTCCAGCCTGGGCAACAAGAATGAAACTCCATCTCAAATAAATAAATAAAAATGACAAAAAACTTTAATTTTTAAAGTTTCTGACTGTTTTGTAATAACACTTAGTATTAAATATATACATCATTGTACAACAACAGTAATTTTTAAAATATTCTTATGCTATAAGATCTTTACTATTTAAAATTTTTTCTTTTTCTTCTTTTACTTTTCAAACTTTCTTTGTTAAAAACAAAGACACAAACACACACACTAGCCTAGGCCTACACAGGGTCAGCGTCATCAATATCACTGTCTTCCACCTCCACGTCTTGTCCCACTGAAAGGTCTTCAGGGGTAATAACACTCCTGGAGCTTTTGTCTCCTATGATAACAATGCCTTCTTCTGGAAAACCTCCTGAAGGACCTGCCTGAGGCTGTTTTACAGTTAATTATTTTTTATAAGCAGCAGAAGTATATTCTAAAATAACGATGAATAGTATAGTAAGTATATAAACAAATAATGCAGTTCTTTTATTATCGTTTTCAAGTATTATGTGCTGTACATAATTGTGTGTGCTATACTTTTATACAACTGGCAGTGCAGCAGAACTATTTACACCAGCATCACCAAAAACACAGGAGTAGTGCATTGTCTATGATGATGTTTTGATGGCCAGGAATCACTAGGTAATAGGACTGTTTCAGCTTCATTATAATCTTATGGGAACACCATCATATATTCGGTC
Source organism: Cheracebus regulus (assembly GCA_963574635.1). Taxonomy (NCBI): domain Eukaryota; kingdom Metazoa; phylum Chordata; class Mammalia; order Primates; family Pitheciidae; genus Cheracebus; species Cheracebus regulus. The sequence goes on along the minus strand of CAUYQU010051435.1, from coordinate 36,816 downwards.
CACCTTGACCAAAATGTCATTATGTGACGCATGACTATATTAACATCAGAAAAAACTGAACTTAAGATGGAAGGTATTAAAAGTATTAGGGACAGGCATTGCATTGTGTAAATCCAACAATACTAGCCTTGAAATATACAAAGGAAAAACTGAAATAATTAGAGGAAACATTGACAAATAAACAAATATAGTGGGTGATTTTTTAACAAATCTTTTTCAGGACCTGATAGATTAAAAATAATGTATAATTATGTATGTGTAAATGTAAATTTAAACTACAAAGAGAGTATACATATCAAAAAATGGGCTATGTACAGACGACAAAAGAAGTACCAATAAATTCCAAAGAATCTTCATTACTGACAGTTTCTCTGTCCAGTATGCAATAAAATTAGTAATCAACAGCAAAGAGATGTTCTAAGTATATGTTTTGAAATTTAAAAGCACACGCCTAAATTATCCAGGGGTTAAAAAAGAAAATCATAACAGAAATTAACAAGTATTTCAAATGGAAAGTAATAAACGCATGACACATCTAAGCTTGTCTGGTGCAGTTTCACTGGTTCTTAGAGGAGTAATTTATAGTGTTGAATGCATTTATTAGGAAATTAGAACAGCTGTATATAACCCACAATCCAAGCAATCAACTCAAGAATCTAGAAAAAGAATCACAGAAACTAGAAAGAAGGGAATAATGAAGATAATGATAGAAATGAATAAACAATTAAACAAATAATAGAACAGCCACATAAAATAAAGACATCAGCAAAACTAAATGTGGTTGCTTGAAAAGGCCAATATTTTGCCAACTTTGGTAACACTAGTTCAGAAGAAGAGAAGGCATACGTGAACAATATTTAAAATAAAATGTCTACAGATAGACTAGAGATGTTTTGCCATAAATGAGCACTCTGAACACCATGCGCCAATCTGTCTGAAACCCTAGAGAGTACTTTGATTCCATTTAGACTCCCACAGGTCACGGCACAGAGCCTGGGACAGCACAGGCCCCCAACAGAGATGTGTTGACTGGCAGAGCAGAATTAAAACCCTGGAGAACAGCAGCTTTTCATTTTGTTAAGACTCCTTTTATAACTGCTCAATTCAGAATCATATCAGGACAAATGCCACTTGGTTGAATCCATTTACTCAATTGAGGAATGGGATTTGACCAAGTGGGATTTGTTCTGAAATGATTCATGAAGCTAAGGGAGTTGGACCAGAGAAGGTGAGGTCAGAAATCAGAGGGAAATGGTTACCAGGGCTCCAAAGCAGGAGACAGTGAGATGAAGAAGATGGAGGGAGGAAGCCACTGAGTGGGGGAAATAGCATTTGCCAAGGCAAAGAGTTCAGGATGGGTACCTTGGCCACTGATTACCTGTGTAGCTTTGGGCAAGTCCCTTCATTGGTCTGAGCCCAGATAGCCTCATCAACAAGCTGAGGATGATCCCAGTGCCGACATCATGGAATTATGAAGATGAAATAAGCTAATGAATGTAAGGCTCCTGTTCCGGGACCACTTGAGAGTCAGCACTCAATAAATGCAAGCAATGGTGGTGACAATGATGACGAATATTGGTTTTAGCAGAAGAGCAGCACAGAATGTGTGGGGCAGAAGAGGAGTATGAGAAGACAAAAAGGAAAGGCAGGTTCAAGTGAGATTGTGAAGTGTCATAAATGCCACCCCAAAAGGCAGACATTATTCCAGGTATCCCAAGGAGTCATCAAAGGCTTCTGAGTTGGAACTTGCTATATAAAATGGGGCACAGACCAGTGAAAGGGAGGTGTACCTGGGAGTCAGCTATGAAGGGGAAAGATGCCCACGGAAGGAAACTCCTTGGGGGTTCTGGCCACACAATATGTCGTGGGTCTTACCACCTCCCAAATCAATTTTAAAAATATTTTCATTCCCTCGATTTCAACTTCCCCAGATGTGTGGCATCAGAATTTTGTGTGGGTGTGTGTGTATGTTTGTGTGTGTGTGTGTATGTTTCAATATTGGAAACCACTGAAAGCAAAAGAGTAGCTCTACACAAATTCACTCCACAGCCATGCTTCTTAGCATCCATCTATTCTCTAAACAAGAGCATGGTGGAAGAATATTTATCTAACTTGGCTAATTAGAAAATATCTTTCCCTGCTTGGGTAGAAGGCTAGGAAGGGAGCATATCTGGTATTCTCCAGCTTGTATGCTGTGGAGTTGGCTGGCCTTACCTGCTTAAAAAAGCTTCAAAGGATGCAGCTGCTGCATTTAATTTCCCTATCACTCTGCCTCCTGAACACACAGGCACCCTCAGAGGATGCAGAGACCTGCAGTCCTGATGAGTCTTAATAAAATGTGCTACAGAAAGTCAATACCCTGTCAAGTGAGACTTGCCAGCTTTCTTCTGTTAAAATAACATTTTTTAAAAAGCTAATTTGTAGAAAAATATAGGGGCTGGTGGATGAGTCAGTGTTGCTGTTCTCACTGATCCACCCCTTTAGTACCCATTCCAGACCCTGCTGGCCTCCACATTTACACCTGGAACCTCTCCTGTACTTACCCCTTTCCTTTACCTGTGTCTTCCTCCATGCTTGATCAGATAGGGGCTGATTTAACGTATTTAACAAACATGTATGAAGCACTGACTATGATCCAGGTTCAATGCTGGGTACAAATCATCCATTGATGGGTAATATACATTCTTAGCTCTCAAGGGTCCTGTAGGGAAGCAGGTAAACCAGAATGCAGGCAGTGTGATGTGTGCTCCAGCTGGAGGATGTAGGAAGGCGGAAGGGCAGCGCGAGCCTTGGAAATGCAGAACCTGAATCTGTCAAGTTGAACCCAGGAAGACTCCACCAAAAAGGCAGCATTGGAATTGAGTCTTGATGGATAAGTGGCAGTTTTCTAAATGAGTGAGATGAAGGAAAATATCCCAGGCATGATCCAAGGCAGAAGTGCATGGGATGCTGGTGCAATTGGGCAACTCCAAGAAGGCTGTGATAGAAAAGCCTCACTGCTCAGCCAAGCATCATGAGGACTAGCCAGCCTGTAAACACACCAGAAAATTTCTTGGTGTAGTCTGTGGATAGAAAGTATCCTTGCCACCATCACCATCACCACCACCTCCATCACCATCACCTCCATCATGATCACCTCTATCACCATCACCTCCATCACCATCACCTCCATCACTACCATCTCAATCATCATCACCTCCATCACTACCACCCCCATCACCATCCCCTCCATCACCACCACCTCCATCACCATCACCTCCATCACCACCACCTCCATCACCATCACCTCCATCACTATCACCTCCATCACCATCCCCTCCATCACCACCACCTCCCTCAGCACCACCTCCATCACCACCACCTCCATCACCACCACTTCCATCACCATCACTTCCATCACCACCACCTCCATCAGCATCACCTCCATCATGACCACCTCTATCACCATCACCTCCATCACCACCACCTCCATCACCATCACCTCCATCATGACCACCTCTATCACCAGCACCTCCATCACCACCACCTCCATCACCATCACCTCCATCACTATCACCTCCATCACCATCCCCTCCATCACCACCACCTCCATCAGCATCACCTCCATCACCACCACCTCCATCACCACCACCTTCATCACCACCACTTCCATCACCATCACTTCCATCACCACCACCTCCATCAGCATCACCTCCATCATGACCACCTCTATCACCATCACCTCCATCATGACCACCTCCATCACCACCACTTCCATCACCACCACTTCCATCACCATCACTTCCATCACCACCACCTCCATCACCATAACCCCCATCACCATCACCTCCATCACCACCACCTCCATCACCATCACCTCCATCAGCATCACCTCCATCACCACCACCAACACCACCTCCATCACCACCACCTCCATCACCATCACCTCCATCACCATCACCTCCATCACTACCACCTCAATCATCATCACCTCCATCACCACCACCTCCATCACCACCACCTCCATCACCACCACCCCCATCACCATCACCTCCATCACCATCACCTCTACCACCATCTCCATCACCACCACCTCCATCAGCACCTGTCTAGCAAGAGCCATTTTTTTTGTTGCCCTAAATTTCTGCCATGGCCCATTAAACATGAAAATAGGAACTTCAGCCCTCCTGGACAAGTGGGCACATTGTTTTTGCCCTTGTCTCCACCCCCTTGCTCACTCCTCCCTAGAGGAGAAGTGTCTTGACTGTCATGAGGTACTGTTAAAGGATTGAGCATGAATTGCTGGGTTTCTCTGGATCATTCTCTCTTTTGGACTAGCCTGACTATGGCTGCAAGTGTTTTTCTTCCTTCCCTGTATATGATGATCTCTCCTGAGCAGTCATGCATGGGTACATTCAATTTGGGTAGAAATCCAGATTTTGTTCACAAGTTTCAAGTAGCATTTTCCAACCAAGTTTTACTAGGAAAAACAACAACAAAAAATACTGTTTTGTTACCTGTTTCTTTTCTCTATTACTCAATTGCTTCAAAACCTGGAGGAGTATATCTATTATTTATTGCCATATAATGCTGCATAAAATTACTACATATCCTCCATAACCTACAAGCATTGCATTTATTGCTTATGTGTCTGGAGTCAGCTGCAGGAGGCCCGGCTGCTCTGCCGATCTCTGCTGGGCTCACTCTGGCAGCTGGTGGGCTGTTAGCCCATCTAGAATGGCATTGGCTCCCTTCTGTGTGAATCTCATTCTCTGTAGGCAAGCCTGGGCAGGTTCTCAGGGTCGTGGTGGAGGAGCAGGAGAGGAAGCAGAAGCAAGCAAGATCTGCTGGGACCTAGGTGTGGAACAGGCTTATCATCATTTCTCCTGCATTCTCTTAAATGCAACAAGTTGCCAGACCTATCCAAATTCAGTGGGAGAAAAGACTCATGCTTTTTAGAGAGAGGAACTTCCAAGTGCATGGATACAGAAGGGGTAAGGAGCCAAGATAATGGGCATGACTGCTGTCTCAAAACTATGATCACTCTCACCACCGTTATGAACTTGGTTTCACTAGCACCAAGGTTGGCATCCTCACCTTCATCATGGACCCTCTGTCGGTGTGAAATTCATCTTATAATGTGCATAGTTTTTTCTGTCTGATGGATGTGAACGTGGCTTACAAACTCTAAACCCAGAGTCTAATGTTAGGGATGAATCATTTCATTGAGAGAGAAAGATGGCATCATTTTCTTTATTTTCTCTTTCTTTTTATTTTCCTTTCTTTCTTTCTTTCTTTCTTTTTTTTTTTAGAAATGGGATCTCACTATGTTGCCCAGGCTTGCCTCATACTCCTGACCCTCAAGTAATCCTCCTGCCTTGGCCTCCCAAAGTGCTGGGATTACAGGTGTGAGGAGTAATCCTCCTGCACTTGGCCATCACTGTCATTCTCTATGTGAGAAAACTAAAATCTGGAGAGGTCTGCTGATCATGCTAAAGTCACACAGCTGGACAGTAGGGAGGCCCAGCCTCTTGTCCCAACCTGTTTATTGAGTGGCCAATGTGGGCATCTGTCAGCAATATGGCAGGTTTGTCTTTTTGCCTTCTCTCCATCCACAAAACCCAAGGCTTCCTAAGGCAGAGCCTCTTCCAGGATCTGGGCACTCAGCTCCCTTGAATCCTGAGGCTGCCTGTCTCACTCCCAAAGCTTAATTAAAATGAAGATGAAGTGCTCTCCATGACAGGTCACACTCAGCAGCAGCCACCATGCCAGGGACCCAGTGGGCCCTTTGATGCTCAGAATTCTTCTCCAGCTTCTGCTCTGGCAGCAGCTTCCTCCGGGAGCCTCATTATAATTCCTTTGGTAATTAAAACAACAGATGTTATAATTAAAAGTCTCCTCATTAAATCACAAACAACTGAAGCTTGAGGTGGGTCCTCACTGAACAGTGTCACCAAGTCACCTTTGGAAGGGAATAAAACTCATGTGAAAGGGAGGTCTTGGCCCAATTCAGTGCCGTAGAAGGAAGCTGGGCTGGGTGTGTTGGTGAGGTGCTGGCAGATGCATCGGGAAAGTCCACACTGGGTCCTTGGATCCGAGTGAGGGGATATATGATTGGGGATTGAACGACTTCTCCAAGGCCTCCATAGAGCTAGGATGGAGGAGGCACCCAGGTGGGAAGAGCCCTGGGGGATGCCCTGTTTTGCTCATTCTTTTGTACTCAGGGATCAGGTCCATAGGGAGCTCCCAAGGCAACTGAGACATTGAGGACTTGGTACAAGGAAGTGGGGGAAAGTCCTAGATAAGAGCTCAGGATACTTGTTTCTTCCCCTGTCTGGGCTGCTCGCCCCCTCACTGTCCCTGAGTGAGTAAGCCCCATCTCTGAGTCACAGGACATTTGTCTGGGACATGGACAGAGTAATACCTGATTGAGCTCCTGGGGCATGAGACATTTGTAAACCCTCCAGCTCAGTATCTGGGATGGAGAGATCTGGGAGTGGGAACTACCTGGGCTGCTGGGAAGCGTTTCCAAAAGGCACCTCACGAAGGAGCTACCTGGGCCCAGCTGTGGTTGATGGCTGACTTCTGATTCATGTCCATGCATCGGCAGGGGAAACTATCCAGGGTGGATTTCTCAAGAGTGTGTGTTGTGTATGTGGTGTATGTGTGTTGGTTGGGGGTGCTACAGCTGCAACAAACCCACACAGAAAGGTAGCACTGCTGTCTTCAGGCCCCTCTCCCACCTCTCACCTTCCCACCCTGGCTATGTAGCTGAACTAGAGGGAGGTATAAACAGCTCAGGGCAGTAATAACATGATTTTAAAGAGCCCGACCTCAGCCCTTCACTGCAGTCTAACTTGGCTTCCAGTCCCTCTTGCCTCATCCCAGACTTTGTCCTTGGGTGACCCTCATTCTGTCTCTCAGCCTGTTTCCACGACTGTAGGCTGAGGGCATTGATGCCCCTGCATGAGTCACCTTGAGCATTTAGTGATAGAATAGTGGAAGAGAATGCTCCTGCAGTGCTCATTGAGTGCCAGGAAGGTTCTAGAACGTTACTTACATCAATTCATTTAGTCCTCACAACAGCCCTTTGGGAGGGCAGGCAGAAGAGTGAGTAGATGGGCCAGATAGGAATGAGGAGTTGGAGGAAGGCTTGGGGTATGGTCAGGTAAGTGGCAGCCAGCATGCAGGGCCATGCAGGCTGCTGCAGAAATGGCTCCGTGTGGCTCAGGCCCTGCCCAGCTCCATCTTGAGCCTCTTTTCCATCTCTGAGGCCCACCTCAGGGCAGCCCAGGCCCTCATGCACCAGGTGTGCAGGTGCAGAGGGAAATGATCCTCCTCCTCTGGGTGACCTGAGCCAGGCCAGGGATGAATCCCACTAGCTCAGAGCAGCACCAAGTCAGGTGGCACTGGGAGAGGTGAGAAGGAAACCAAGGCCCCTTCAACCATCAGAGCAGGAGGGGGAGACCTATCTTGTCCTGAGTACTCATTACCACATCTCCAGCCTAGCATTATGCCCAACATATGGAAAATGCTCAATAAGTACTGGATGGATGGATGGATGGATGGATAGATGGATGGATGGATGAGATGGATGGACACAATGGATGGATGGATGGATGGATGGATGGATGGATGGATGAATAGATGGATGGATGGATGGATAGATGGATGGATGGATGGATAGATGGATGGATGGACAAACAGAATGATAGGTGGGCCCTATAGCTACTATTTATTGAATAACTACCATTCAGTGTGTGCTAGACAACACATAATTCTATCTATTCTTCACAGCAACCTTGCAAGGTAAGCTTAATAAGTACCATTTTACATTGCATTTTATGGTGCAGTTAAAGTGACTTGCCTTAGTGCACACTCACAGAGAGTGACAGCACCAGCATTTGAATGCTGATGCATCTCCAAAACTGCATTCTTCCCACAGTTAAGATGAGTCCACCAGCCCTGTTTAGGTGAGTTCTGGTCCTCCCTGTGTGTCCCCACATGCAGCCAACTGGCATCCATATGCTGTCCATACCAGGTCCTGTGCTGAGAACAGTGGGCAGTGCTAGGCTTGGGGGGGGGGCGGTGTGCAAGGGCCAGGGGAGCCCGGTGGAGGGACAGACTGATTTCACCTGGCATTTCCTCAAGACTTTGCTGTTTGAACTGAGTTTTGAAGGCAAAGGAGTCAGATAGACAAATGAGAGAGGAAAAGGCACCAGGCAGCAGGAGCTGCATTTGCGAAATCAAAGAGGCATGAAGAAAACTTCAAGTGTAGTCTTCTTGCAGGTGGCAGCGATGGGATGGGGTGACAGGGATAGGAGAAGAGGCAGGAAGAGGAGATTAAAGCTAAGCTATGAAGGCCTTGGAGGGTCAGGCCAGGAAGTGAAAAGCCATAGAAATTTGAAGTTGGGGAATGTGGTGCTCAGTTATGCAGTAAGAAAGTTCAATCAGCATTAGGGATAATCATGACCAGAGGCCAGGAGACCTGATGCACATGTCTGGGTAATTTCAATTACTATTTTTTTTTTTTTTGAAACAGGGTATCACTTTGTCACCCAGGCTGGAGTGCAGTGGTGTGATCTCAACCTCCTGGGCTCAAGCAATCCTCCCACCTCAGTCCCCCAAGTAGCTGCAACTGCAGGTGCGTGCCACAATGCCCAGCTAATATTTTGTATTTTCGCTAAAGATGGGGTTTTGCCATGTTGCCTAGGCTGGTCTCAAACTCCTGAGCTCAAGCAATCCACTGGCTGTGACCTCCCAAAATGCTAGGATTACAAGTGTAAGCTACCCAGCCCCAGTTAACCTTATGAATCAGAATTATAGCAGAATGGGATGAAATTATCTTTGGAAACCATCTCTATGCCCCTGGTTACATACATGATGAACCTGATACCCAGAGAGGGGAGGCAACTGGCTGATGATCACACAGCAAGTCGGTAACTGACCAGAACTGGTAGCAGCATGTAGAAGAGAGGTGGACATTCTTTCCTTTTGTCTTTTGTGACTCTCAGTGCTGAGCAGAAACCAAGTCGGTGGCTTCACGAATTGTGGAATCCCAGCATGTCTGGGAGGTTTGTGTAAGACGATGCTAGTAATAAATTTTTTCCCCTAGAGGACAATGAAGTACAAAAGGAGGGGGCCACTGCTTGACAGGAGCTCTGATTAAAGCAAAATACAGATGTTTTCAACAATAAAGGCTGCTGGTGCCACAGAGAAATGAGTGACGAAAAATACAACAGCCTGAGGCCAGGCTGGGAGGGAGGGGGGACTGTGGGGTGACTGAGTCAGAGGCTGAATGAGCTGGAGGTGGGGAAGGCGGCTGTTATCCAGCATCTCCCCTGCTGCAGGAAAAATTCTGCCCATTGCACCCAGGCAGGTCCCCCGCCCTGATGCCTACATCCCCACTCTCCTCTTGTCTGCTATGCAGGAAGCCACAGGACTCTCTGACAAGAGGAGAGTGGGATCAAGGCATTTTTTTTCTGTATGAAATTATTTTTTAAAAGTAGCTCATTGAATTCACTTCCAGTGGTATGTTCTTTATTTTCATTTTTTTTAGACTGGCCTCAGCATTGTGCCACTTAAAAATAAGTAAGAAATAGACACAATCCCACAGCCCAGACTCCCATAGGCTTGGCTCTCCCCCGAGATGCAGCTAGGCTCAGGTGACCCCTCAAGAAGGGGAGGAAGATCCCACACCTGGATTCCTTTCCTCACACTTAGGCAGTGCTTTCAGCCTACTTTGTACACCATGTTCTTCATCAGTGCACATCTTGTGCTCCAGGCAGATCGTGTACTGCAGGAGGAGAGGCCCTGTGGCATACATCCCTCCAAGAAATGGCCATACACAGCATGCTCAGGAGAAGCCAAGTTCTGGTTACTCAGAGCAGAGTGTCCAGGCCCTCTCTTCCATGAGCCTCGGTTTCCTCATCTATCACATAGAGGATTGATCACAATCTATAGCATGCATTTGGGGTGCTGTAACTAGCAAGTCATAGGCTGGGGCTTTCAAGCAACAGACATTTATTTCTCTCAGTTCCGGAGGCTGGGAAGTCCAAGATCAGGGTGTTGGCCAATTCGGTTCCTGATGAGGGCTCTCTTCTTTGTTTGCACACAGCTACCTTTTTCTGTATCCTCTCATATATTGGCTTCCTAGTGGGGACTCTATGCCTTGTTTTCACACAGCTACTTTTTTTGCTGTGTCCTCTCATATAGAGGGGAGAGAAATCGTATCTCTTGTGTCTCTTTTCAAAAGGGCACTAATTACCTCCCAAAGGCACTACCTCCTAAAATGATCACATTGGGGAATGGGGCTTCAACACGAGAGTTTTGGGAGGGTATAAACATACAGTTCATAGTGGGGGTAAGGGAGTTGTGAGCCTACAGATGTGGGGTCTGAGCACTAGTGTGGAAGGGCGCTTATAGCGTTCTGAGTCCATCCTCACCTAAAAGGCACAGTGAGTGGTGTGAGCTGGTGGAGGCCCAGGAACCCCATGGCCATGGGTTGAGGCATGGTCACTGACAAGTGCAACCCAGTTTCCCTCTCTGAATCTCATTTATTTACTTGAAAAATAGAAATAGGTAATGCCTCTGTTCACTTTTGTGAACAGAGAATGACATTATGAATGGCCAAATGACCTTTTCTTTGTCTTTTGTTATTATTGTTAGTATTCTAATTATACAAATAATATGTGAATATATTATTACTGTACACATTTAAACAATGATGTTAAAATATAAGTAGACCTTTGTCATCTATCTCAGACCCAGGACCCTCCTCAGGGGTAACCACTATACTCATTAAATGTCTGTTTGTCTATGACTTTTTATTTACATGCACATACATAGGCACTTTTAGAAATAAAGAGCTTTCTTTTTCTTTTTTTTCTTTATATTGAGTTTGAACTGACTGGGTCTTCTGCTTGAGATCACACAAGGCTGCCATCAAGGTGTCCATCTGGAGGCTGTTCTCATCTGGGGGCCTGAATAGGGAAGCATCCAAGTTCATTTCAACTCATTCAGGCTGTTGGAAGAATGCATTTCCTTGTAGCTGCATGACTGAAGGCCCCATTTTCTTACTGGCTATTAAATAGAGACTGCCCCTGATGCTAGAGGCCACCCAGAGTTCTTTGCCACATGGCCCTCTCCCTGTCCCTAGGCAGTTAGCACATGATGGTTTGCTTTTCAAGGCCAGCAAGAGACTGTTTTCAATCTGCTAAGAGAGTCCTGATAATGTAAGTGGTCATGAGAGTGACAGCTCATCACCCTTAAAATATTCTATTGGTTAAAAAAAAGCAATCGTCCCCACCCACACTCAAGGGAGGGGATTACACAAGGGTGGACTGATCATGGGTCATTAGGGTATTTCTGCCACAGGGTGGTAATATTCCTCTTCCAAGTCCTGTATTGGTCCTAGAGTCCTGCACCCTCTTCCTGTTACTTCCCTACACCTTGCCTAAATCTTTGTAAATAGCCTCTTTATTAAATTGTCCTCAAATTACCCAGTCTGAATATGCTGTTTTTGTGTCTGACTTGTCATAGAGGCCAGTAGCCAGGGCATAGTTTTGCAAACTATATATGTGAAGGGTAAAATCCAAGGGGAAGGATGAAGGTAAATGAAACAAAGACAGGGGTTGTGAATTCTTTCCAAACCCAAGCAGTCCATACACAGGCAGGAAGTCTGACTTCATTAGCATGTAATAAGGGATAAACAAGTCTTCCTCTTTCCTCTAGGTTCCATAAGGAAAAGTTACCCTTAAACATCCCTGACTTCTCTCCTCACCTTAACCTCCATCTGCTTCTACCAAAAGAGGAGTGAATTATTGGACTGGTGCATTTGGGACTGGGACCTGAGCCACCTAACTTAGTTTCTCCTTCTGCTTCCTCTTTGAACTCCACCGGCTGCAGAGAGTGTGTATTCCAGGTTGCTGCTTCATGCAGAGGAGGCCTGGTAATGTTCAGCTCTGCCTATGACTATTTCTAATTCTGGGCTTCAGAATATGGAAGCACATGGTTGTAGCATATCCCAACAATATTCTCCAAACCAGCTTTAAAACGACTGTATTTTGACTTTTTAAATAATAGCCATTCTGACTAGTGTGAGATGATATCTCATTGTGGGTTTTTTGGTTGTTTGTTTTTTGTATTTTGAGATGAAGTCTCACGCTGTCGCCCAGGCTGGAGTGCAGTGGCATGATCTTGGTCACTGCAACCTCCATCTCCTGGGTTCAAGCTATTCTTCTGCCTCAGCCTCTGGAGCAACTGGAATTACAGGTGTGCACCGCCATACCTGGCTAATTTTTTTTTTTTTTTTTTTGTATTTTTAGTAGAGATGGCATTTCACAATGTTGGCAAGGCTGATTTCAAACTCATGAGCTTAAGTGACCCACCTGCCTCGGCTTCCCAAAGTGCTGGGATTACAGTCCCTCATTGTAATTTTGATCTGTATTTCTCTGATGATTAGTGATGTTGAGCATTTTTTCATCTGCTTATTAGCTGCTAATACGTCTTCTTTTGAGAAGTGTCTGTTCATGTCTTTTGCCCACTTTTTAATGGGGTTGTTTGGTTTTTGCTTGTTGGATTGTTTAAGCTCCTTATGAATTGTGAATATTAGACCTTTGGAAACGGGAGGGGAACATCACACACTGAGGTCTAGAGGGTGAGGGGCTAGGGGAGGAATAGCAGGGGGTGGGAGTTTGGGGAGGGAGCGCATTAGGAGAAATACCTAATGTAAAATGAAGGGGCGACAGATGCAGCAAACCACCAAGGCACGTGTATACCTATGTAACAAACCTGCACGATCCACCCTCCTCAGCTTCCCAAAGTGCTAGGATTACAGGCATGAGCCACTGCACCCAGCCACCAAAGGTCTTTTCTAGAATATGGCGTGAGTTGCATGATGTTTTCTGCAGAGTCGTCTTCCCTAGTCTTTCAAAACAGGATGCTGACTTCCTGATACTCTGTGACTCTGTCCAAAGGGTCAGCCTCACTGAGGAAACACCCTCCTGAACGTTCTTTCACTGACCTCTCATCCTGTGGTTTCTCCTGGAAACTCTCACCAGGTCTTTTTCTTTGTTCCCCAAGAGGACTTTTGGAAGGTGCTGTTCTCTTGCATGGAAATTACACTCCTGATACTCCTGATTATCCTGTTGCAGCACAGGCTTCCTTTCGGTGTTTAACCAGCACATACACCCACATAGGCATGCACACAGAACTTCAGCATTGCCCTTTATGAAAATGCAGAGTTGTGTAGCTGCCCTGCCATTGGGTCTGGTACTGGGCCTTTGTCACTAAGGAAATGACCCTGGTTTTTTGCTTTAGAGGAATAACAGGAAGGTGCCCCAGAAAAGGGGATGAAGTGGCCATTCTGAGAAGCACCATCTACGTCAGCAGAAGCTGGAAGGCTGAGACCCATGGAGAAGCTGGAAGGACTTGCCAGAGAGAGGGAAATTCTAAACCCTGTCTATCTTATCAGTGAGGACCAGCCCCTGAGTCCGTTTCTGCTTGCTGCTGGAAGTTGAGCACTGGGTTTAGGAGGTCTGGGAAGCCACAGTGAAGGGAAGGTGCTTAAGGAGAGTGAGCTGTGATGAGAGCCAGGTCTCATCAAGGATGCTGTGCTTAGAGAGCATGATCTAGTGTAGCCTTCCAAAGAGAAGGAACTCATCTCTTGTTTGAGACCTTTTGCTTTCCACATATCCTTAAAGTAGAAGAGTTAATTCATGTGGTCTGTGAGGACAGGGAGTTGCCCAGACACTAGACAGGATTGTAACTTAATAACAGCTGGGGGAATGGAAATGAGGACTTGGGGAGAGGAGTATAAACTCCCCTGGCTGCCTCAGCAATGGGAAGAGGTGTACTAAGCCATCACACTGAATTATGGCACAGGTCAGGGGTCCAAACAGGCTGTGGACTCTGGTAGAAACTCAGTCTAAGGCTGATACCAGCTTTAGCCTTTGGCTGGGCCAGGCCTGTGTCTGTGGATGAGGTGGTGGCTTCACATATGGCCGTGACCGCCCTGTATCAGTGACTGGGACCTGCAGCTGCCATCAGGGCCTCTTGGGTGATCAAGTTAGTGTCAGTGTGGCCAGGTTAGAGTCAATGTTCTTCCTCTTCCCCTAAAAGACTCAAATGGCTCAGTAGGGAAGGCACAAGGATTATCTGTTGGACTCTGTCTTGGTGTCACCCCTGAGAATGTGCCTAAGGAGAATGACAATTCTAAGAAGCCGAGGACTCAGAAACAAAACTTCAGAGCCCTGGTTGCCCCTGCTCTTCCTGCCTCCTCATCTGCCAGTCCAGCCTTGCTAGTGCCACCTCATCTCCTGACACACACCTGTGAGCCTAGGCTGGCATGTGACTGCAGAATCCAGGGAGGAGGGTGTCTGATGCTCACCCTGGGGCAGCTCACAATCTGACTGGGAGGTTTGGGACCTGTGGGAACAAGAGCAGTTCCATATGCCATGGCCTTGTTTAGCAGCCTCCTGTGCTCTGAGGAGGAGTAGCTCCAGATAGCTGGAGCAGCTGGGGTGGCGGGGACTGTCTGGGGGAGGTGACATTGGCACTGACTGGTAAAACTCTGGGCTGGGTGCGGAGGTTCATGCCTGTAATCTCAGCACTTTGGGAGACCAAGGCAGGTGGATCACTAGGTCAGGAGTTCAAGACCAGCCTGGCCAAGATGGTGAAACCTCGTCTCTACTAAAAATACAAAAATTAGCTGGGCATGGGGGCGGGCACCTGTATTCCCAGCTACTTGAGAGGCTGAGGCAGGAGAATTGCTTCACCTGAAGGCAGAAGTAGCAGTGAGCTGAGACTGCGCCACTGTACTCCAACCTGGGAGGCAGAGCGAGACTCCATCTCAAAACCAAAAAATAACCAGAACCTAGTCCCATTGAAAGACATATAAAAACCTGGCAAAACTACCAAAAGCCTTTCTAGATGTTACTTTACTCCAGGCACAATATTTTGATAGTTTCCACATAAGATGAATCTGAAACATATGTATTAATTTCTCCTTAAAAATATACACTTGTTTTAGTTGGCAAGATGTAACACGTGGTTTGATGAATGTACGGGAACTGAAGAACTGTGTGGGATCCAAGACTGGAAGGTCTCAGAGGCCAGCGTGTCTTGCTGTCTGTACCTGGAAGCCACTTCCCCAGTTCACACACGGCAAAGGCCTGAGACCGCATCATCTGTCCCAGGTGCTCTTCTGAAGACATCCTAGCACCTGAAAGCTCAAGTCTAAAGTCTGGCTGCATTTTAATGCATTTCTTCTACTACTGAGGTTGCACACACAAGCTGGGCCCACCCTTGCTAAGAAGCTCATGTCTTGGAAAGGACAGTGAAGCTCTGATCCTCTAAATATGTTTGATAATGTTTATTCTCATCCAACCTCTCCTTCTTCCCTGAGGGATTTCTGATGCAAGTGGTCCTTATATCCCACACTGAGATATTCTATCTATACTTTTATCAATCTGCACTAACAGAAATTTTGTTATGATTAAGATTTGGTGTTGCTTAACCACAGACCTGAGATGAATCCAGACATCCCTTTCACAACTGGTATGTCCCCTGCCTTACTTTGGCATGGAAATGGCCCTGTGAGGTGGTGCCCTCAGATCTCCGTCACTGAATGAAGGTTCTTCCTGTGGACAGGTTGATGCAGAAGAAAACGGTCATGCCTGTGAGCATGCATTTGGATGAGCAATTCAGAACACAAATACCACCAAAGTTTATTGACAAAGTGAATCCTGGGGTGCGAGGTGGAAGGATATCTCACTGCGTTCACTGCCTGCTATGTATAACAAGTTACACGGAAGTTAATGGCTTAAAACAACCATCAGATTTTATGAACTACCACAGTTTCTATGGGTCAGGGTTTGGGAGCAGCTTGGGTGGGCAGTTCTGGCTCAGGGTCTCCGCAGGGCTGCCATCATCTGGAGGTTTGACCGGAGCTGGAGGCCCTGCCTTCAATGTCACTCACTCAGGTGGTTGTCAAGTCGGTGCTTGCTATGATCTAAATGTTTGTGTCTCCCCCAGATTCATATGTTGAAATCCTAGCCCTCAAGGACTAGGGTTAGGAAATTCTAACCCTCACTGACCAGACTGGGCCTCAGCAGCACCCTGGGCAACCCGATCAGAGTCTCATCTGCAGGCTGGTGGTGCCAGGAGCATCCAGAAGTCCTCCATACAACCCAAGGTTTAGCATGGGGATACTGAGATCCACCACCTCAAGGTGATGTTTTTAGGAGGTAGCGCCTTTGAGAGGTGACTTGGGAGGGTTTCCCTAATGAATGGGATTAATAAAAGAGGCCCAAAAGTGACTCCTCCTCCCTCCTGCTATGTGAAGTTACATATGAACCAGGAAGTGGACCCTGGCCAGACACTGTACCTGCTGATGCCTTGATCTTGGACTCCCAGCCTTCAGAACAGTGAGAAATAAATTTCTGTTGTTTATAAGCTACCCAGTCCATGGTATTTTGTGATAGCTGCCTGGGCAGATGGAGACAGTGCCGGGTGTTGGCAGGGGGCTTCTGTTGCTGTTCACACAGGCAGTGCCACAGGGCTGCTTGAGTGTCCTCACGATATGGTAACTGACATCCCCCAGAGGGAGTAATTCAAGGGAGAGAGATGGAGATGGAAGCAGTAGTGTCTTTTATGACCTAGGCTTGGAAGCCACATACCATTACTTTTGCCATGCTCTGTTGGTCACATAGGCTAGCCTGGTATGATATCAGAAGGGACTACACAGGCCACAAAACCAGGCAGAAAGCATCATTGGAAACCATTGCAGAGGCTAGAGGTTCCACATCTAAGTAACTCACACGCATCCAGCTGGACATCCCATGGTGGCAGGAAATTCCTCTGTTCAAATCACCTGCAGAGATCTCCTACTCAGAGATGGCCCACTGGGATTGGTCTTCCACCCTGCGACCACCCCATAGTTTATATGTCACGTTACAATCATTAGTCACTAAGTCAGTGAGTCACTAAGGGAGTGCCCACATGCTTGGTGAGATGTTAATGATACTTGAGTACTGAGGAGAGAAAAGGCAGAGAAGAGTGATGGGTTAATAGGGGCAATAGTGATGAATTAGGAGCTAGAAGACCTGGGTCCTACTCAGTAAACCAGCAGGCACTGCCCGTGTGCCAGAAAAAACACTCAGTTAGCAGGGGGCTTGTGGGATGGTTAAGTGGGTGGTTCTGGAGTAGATAGCTGGTTACCTGCTCACCAACTGACTGACCGTCTCTGAGCTCTGTCTCCTCATATGGACAGTTGGTCTTATGCACACCAGTGATCAATGAGTGCTGGTTGCTGTTATTGAAGTGTTATGCCTATTTTGCCTTTTCTTCTCTGCATCTATCCAAGCTGTCTTTATGGAGCTCCCCTGACATTTAACTTCTCCTTTGATTGATACCTTATCTGTGGGCATGTTGGTCTGGGTCACAGCAACCTCCATAGAAGTTTGAGTCCTATCATTCCTTGAAGATATAACACAATTTAAGAACCAGGCTCTGTGTTTAGTGTGGGATATTACCACTGAATGAGACACATTCAGCCTCTATCCAAGAGAAGGCCAAAGAGCAGTACATGGGGCAGACAATGTTAGACCCAGCTCCCAGCTCAGGTCCTGTGCCATGTGTATTCCAGAAATTATCTTACTAACTGTCCCGGCACCTCTCAGGATTCAACTTTTATCCCACCATCATTGCCCATGGCCACGCCGTGGCCGACACAGCCACAGCCACAGGGTTGTGGGCCAATTTACATCTTCTTTCAGAATGTGGGTATAGATGCAGGGGAGTTGGAAGATTTGGGGATGGGGAGGGAATGATCTAGGCTTGCCTGGTTGCTTCTATTTTCTCTATGAATTAGAAAGCAAGGTTGTCCACTGAGAGAGGGCCTGAGGATTTGTGCTGGGCCAAGATCAGAGGCAAAAAGAATCCCTTTGTCTGGGGTGTTATTTCTGCACAAAGAACATCTAGGGTGAGGCCCAGGCAAACAGCTTTGTAAATGCCACGTTGGAAAAGTCCTCCAGGCACCCCGTCTTTTGGAACTGGGCCTGCAACGTGCTTAGAATAGCCCCTGGTTCGCTGTGGTTGCTGCTGCCATGCTTGCTGTAGTGGCTCTTACCCCGACCACTCCTCTGAGCTTCCTTCAGCCAGCAGACGGGGATATTGTGGGGTGAAGCACACAGGCCATGCCCAGCAGGTCTGCAGCAAAGACAGTGGGGCTCTGTGGGAGTCACTGACTGGACTTGGCCCCAGCAGCAACCTGGACAACCCAATCAGAATCTCATCTTCAGACTGGTGGTGCCAGGAGTGTCCAAAAGTCCTCCATACAACCCAAGTTCAGCATGGGGATACTGAGGCCCAGTGAGAAAAAATGACTTGTCCTGAATACCACAAAGAGCCTGGAAGAATTGAGACTAAAACCCAGAGCACCTGACTCCACCGAATGGAGCTCTTTCTACCACTCTCCATTGCCTTTTATTCTCTGCATCTGTCCAAGCTTTGTGGAGCTCCCCTGACATTTAGCTTCTCCTTTGATTGATAACCTTATCTGTGGGCATGCTGGTCTGGGCCACAGCAGCCTCCACAGAAGCTTGAGTCCTATCATTCCTTGAAGATATAATACAATTTAAGAACCAGGCTCTGTGTTAAGTGTGGGATATTACCAATGAATGAGACACATTCAGCCTCTATCCCAGAGAAGCCCAAAGAGCAGTACGTGGAGTAGACAATGTTAGACAAGGCCAGAAACCAGGTGAATTGCAATACCCAGAAATGAGGGCAGCAGCAGAAGCACGGAGGAGGCATGCAGGAGCCCAGTGGGGTGGGTGAGGACTCTGCCCTTGGAGAATCCATGAAGGCTTGCCTAGGAGGTTACTCCTGAATCTTCAGTGAAGAAGAGACCAACCTTGTTAGATCTGTAACGTCTCTTTGAACACATTACCTAAGTCCACAATGCCTCAGTTTCCCTAGCTATAAAACAGGGAATAAGAGCAGCGTCCTCCTCACAGTGTAATGATAAGGATTAAAAAACACCTATGACATGCTAAGCAGGGGACCGTCACATGGCAAATACTCGGCAAGTTATGATTGCTGGTGTCACTGTTATTATCATGGAGGCCCTTAGCAGCCCACCATCCCCTGAAAACGGGGATCTTTTCAGAGACCAGGGGAGACACTGACAGGACAGGGGCAGGGAGCACTGGGCATATTGAAGAGAAAGGGAGTTCAACAAGCCTGAAATATGAAGCCAGGACCCACAGAGGCAAAATCCATTCTCAGTAGAGGCAGAATCCATCTCATAATCATAGCTGGCCAGAGAAGAGAACTGGATCTCTCCTAGGGTGGTATGCTCCCCGTGATTGAAGGTATGCAAGTAGATGATGAGGAGTCACTTGGTAGAGATGTGGAATGTGAATGTGAGTGCAGGAACGTATACCAGTGTGTGTGTGTAGGAGGGTGATTTCCTTCCCCAGAAACTGTAGCTTTTCTTCCCCTGAATCTCACTGCAATTCAGGGCCCCTCCATTCCTGAGGATCTGTTGTTCCATTTCTAAATCCCTGAGGTCTGGCACCAAAGGGCCAGGTTAAGCTGGGCTTCTGACTTTATTGCAACTTCACATAATAGCCATGCTGCAGCCAGCTTCACTGGGGAGGGGACTGAAAACCTCTGTGGGTAATCCACAGCTTTAGCCAACGGAGGGGCAGGTATTAATTAAAGTGCAGATTAACTGTCGGTCATGGGTATCAGCACCAGGACTTAGAATTGTTTAATAAGAGAGTTTGTTACACTGTTTTGCCTTGAGAAGGCAATATTGATCAAGAATCCCTGGCCTGGAACTAATTGAATATTCACCCTCAAATTGCAATGGCTGATTACGTAGAAGGTCATCTCTTTTATTGTTACTTGGGAAATTGCAGAGGGGTTGGCATGCAGTGAAAGAGGAGAGGAGGTAGAAAAGGGAAGGAGAGGTGAGAGAGAGAGAGAGAGAGAGAGAGAGAGAGAGAGAGGTGGCCAGGGAGAAAAAGAATGAGAACAAGACAAGGAATTATTATTATTATTATTATTGACCTGAGAAATCAGATATGACAAGCCAGATAACACCTTCATCTTGAAACAACTTCTAATCCCTTGGAGAGAAGCTTCTTTGTTGTCCAAGCTAACCAGGAAGTGTTTGCAGTACTGTAATTTTAATGAAGGAAGCTTTCAGTATGTTAATCGTGGGAATACACGAATATGAATTCATTACTCTCCGAGCTGTCTCCAGCCCCATGGTAGTGTGAGGAACTATGACAACATGCTGGTAATGATGTTTTGTGACTCCTGCAGCTTCCGAGAGAGAGTAGGATCCTGGAAATGTCTGCAGGAGCTGAGGCAGGAGGAAAAGGGTCTGTGGGCGGGGGGGGGGGTGCGGGGGTGTCTCAGGGCTCGAGTCCTCAGCTCTCTCAAGGTGGCCAAAACAGGACCCTGAGTATCTAGAAGGGTGGTGTTCCTCTCTTGCTGACTTCTGATGCAAGCTAATGTCCTACCCACCTTTTTACCTCCAGCACAGACGCAGCTGGGTACATGCACCCAGACTTTGGTGCATACACATCTCACCACCTGGCTCACAGTGCGGCCAGAGAGTGAGGAAAGCGATGGTGAACACCACAAACCAGGGTGACTCAGGCTGCAGAAGAACTGTGCCAAGTGCCCTGTGGTGAGCTGCAAGCACCATCCCATGTGAGTGTGGGCTCCAAAGCTGAGCACGAAGTCAACGTCAACTGGCAGAGAAGGGTGAAGATATTCCAAGGAAAAGGTGTACAGTCAAAGGCACAAGGAACAATGCGCAGTGCTCCAAAGACATCAAGGATCTCGATGGAGTGAAGATGGGTATGTCTCTGCATGGGGCTGGGTAGTGGCTGGACCACAAACAGCCTCTATGTTTAGACTTTGCCCTGGGCTCCATGAGAAATCACTGGAGGTTTTGCTGCAGGGGAGTGATAGGGGCAGGGCTCTAGGAAGACCATGGATTTGGAGGTTGAGGAAGGGGCTGGGAGGAGACTCGAGCCAGGGAGACCACTGAGGAGGTAATTACAATCTCCAGGGCAAGCTGATGAAGATCTGAACAGGGAGGTGACTTGCGGTGGAGAGAAGAGGGCTGTGGATGGAAGAGGGAGCGGGTCTGATTGGGTGGGAGGATAAGAGGATGAGAGAAGCCCAGGATGATGCCAGTGACTTCATAAGTAAGTGGATGATGGCGCTGGTAAGTTGGGAACACAGGAGCAGATGGAAGTTTGGGGAGAAAATGGAACATGGAGTCTTGGTTGTGCTGAGTCTGAGATCTTAGGAGGTGCCCAGGGCAGCTAGATCTACAGACCTGGTAACTCAGGGGACAGATACAGGTATGGGGGTCATAGAGATAGATTTAGCAATTGAGGCCAAGTGAGAGGAAGCTATACGATGACCCAGGGGACAGCGAGAGTGGGAAGACCAACCCCGAAGGAATAGCACCCATAAGGCAAAGAAAAAGCCTCTGGAGACTGAGAAGCCACAGTCTAGGCCGCATCCAGAGGAGTGAGCTCAATGAAAGGCAACTCACTATTTTAACAAATTCTTGGTTCTACCGACTTAACAGGAGAGGGGAGGTAATAGTAATTTATCTCCATGTAGGCTTTTAAACCTCAATTTATCATTGTCTCTGACAACACTTAGATTAATCTGTTGCTCAGTGTCTTTCTTGCTGTGGCGAATCCCAGAAGGATAAAAGGGAATTGATATACATAAAGAACAAAATTTCAATTAATGCAAGCCTGTGCTAATTTTCCAACACATAACCCAGAAACATTCTCATTCATTACAATTTTATTGTGGCAGATCCTTGAGGGGAAACACACCCATAGATTTATTTATTTTTTCTGGCATCGAATTTATCATCCAAGGCATTTTGCGGGGGTGGGGGCCAGCTAACCAGACTCCTTGCGTTCTCCCCGGAAGTCCACATTTTGCTGAGGGATGGGGAGCATTTCCCAGAATTTGTCTGAAGTTTCTCAAGCGGCGTTCGCCAATTCTTCAACAGCTGGAAGTTTGGATCCTGTGTGGTTAACCTGTGGAAAGGGAGCAAAGGACTCTGGAGACACAGGCAGATTCTGTTATTCTGAAACGGACTCAGTGTCTGCCTATCCCTGAGGCTGGGGCAATTTCCTGCTCCTAGGAGAGGGAAACCTCCCTGGGGGTAGGGGCTGAGGTCAGTTGCCCTTCTGTGCCCATTCTGCTCAATGAGCTGTGCCACAAGTCGGCTGGAGGAAGGGATGCAGTTTTCTCTTCCCTAAAGCACCCTGGCAAACATTGTCCCCAAGAGGCTGTGTCTGTAGCTTTTTCTCATCTGTCCCCCAAGTGAGGGTCCTCATTCTAGATGACACAGAGGCACACTGTGTCCACCTGCCCTAAACTGTCCCAGCTGAGAGCACTCCTTACCCTGACCCCAGAAGTGTTTCTGGGTGCAGGTGGCACTCTCTGGGAGCAGCGCCTCTCTGCCAAGCCCAGACCCAGCATCCTCCCAGACAAACTCATTAGAATTCCCTGTTCTGTCCGGGTTTCACCCTGTGACTGGCAGGAGAAGAGCCCTGTTGGAGTTGCCTTGGCCCAAACCAGGGAAGAATCAGAAACGTAACTCCCATGGCCCTCTACTTGGCCTCCCTGTGTAAGCAGAAGCCCCCTTCTTAGCTCAGTCATGGCCCTGGATCCAGCTCTGGGATGCCAGCCCAGACACTGGAATGCCCCTGCCAGGAATCATGGATGCCTGTGTCTGTTCTGCTCTTCCTCTGAGTTCCTCCCCGCTCCTCTCTGTCCCCACCCCCACCCAGCCAGGAGGCCACTGTTCACCCCTTTTCCTCTTGAGGCTATTTGTCCCTTTGCAGAAGAGCAATGCCTGCTGCTTTCCTTCCAAATAATTAAAAGGGCCTGGTGATCGAGGGATGTCATGGAGAGTTCAACTCCATTGGGAGAAAGGTTTAATGTTCCTCCCAGTTCCCCAGCACAGCCCAGCACACGGCTGCAGGTGGAAGCACCAGCACTGGTCAGGAGGCAGAAGTGGAAATGAAGGAAGGCATGGGTCACAGCTGTTACTAGGGTTTCCCCGAGAACAGCAAGGCGGGGCCAGGTAAGTCACTTAGGGCTGGCTAGTTTGAATAATTCTGGTGGGCTCTCAGCTCAAGGGAGTTCCTGAGTTGCCCGGGACCTGGTCTTTGCAGGATTTAGGACAAGGGAAGTACTGATCCTGTGTGTGAGGTTAGGTAAGGTGACGGCTAGGGGCTTAGACTCTGGATTTGTTGGTCTGTAGATGAAAGACATGCTCCGGGAAGTACTGACCCTGTGTGTGAGGTTAGGTAAGGTGACGGCTAGAAGCTTAGACTCTGGATTTGTTGGTCTGTAGATGAAAGACATGCTCCCAGCTGTGCCCTTTGCTTTCTCTAAGAGTTGGGTAGCCTTTAGAAGGGAAATATCTTCTTGGGCCTGTAAGGTCCCCGAATGCCAGAGTATCTATACAGAAAATAGGAAAATGTAGTTAAATCAGCCCTGTGATGAATGGATGCTGTATTAGTCTGTTCTCATGCTGCTAATAAAAACATACCCAAGACTGGGTCATTTATAAAGGAAAGAAGTTTAACGGACTCACAGTTCCACATGTCTGGGGAGGCCTCAGACATGATGGAAGGCAAGGAAGAGCAAGTCACGTCTTACATGGATGGCAGCAGACAAAGAGAGAGCTTGTGCAATGGAACTCCTTTTTGTAAAACCGTCAGGCAAAGAGAAAGCATGTGGAGGGGAATTCCTCTTTATAAAACCATCAGATCTCATGAGAGTTAGTCACTAACATGAGAACAGCATGGGAAAGACCCACCCCCATGATTCAGTTACCTCCGACTGGGTCCCTCCCACAGCATGTGGGAATTGTGGGAGCTACAGTTCAAGATGAGATTTGGGTGGGGACACAGCCAAACCCTATCAGATGCCAAATAGACAAATACAGAACCTCCCCCTCTGCTTCACCACACTGGGCTTTTCACTGTTCTTCATCTCAACAAGCAGGCACCTGCCAGGTCCTTTGTGCTCAGTGCCACTTCCTTTTGGCATCTTCTTTCTCCAAACTGCCCATGGCTTGCTTGCTCCCTTCTTTCAGGTCTCAGCTCAAACTTTCTCGCTCAGACAATCCTCCCCCAGCTGGCCACCTTATGTGAAGCTGCCCCCTACACTCTCCTCCTGTCTTTGCCTCGGTTGTCCTCAATCTCTTCACTGATTGCCTTAATTTACTCATTATCTGTCTCCATTAGAAGTAGGGTGGGACAGGGCTGGACTGGGTTTTCTTACTATTCTACTTCCAGGCCCTTTGAGAGTAACTAGCACATAGTAGGTGCTCAGAATAGATGTGTAGATGAATTATAAAACTGCAGCTGAGCTTCAGGTTTCTTGCTTGCAAAATGGACATAGCAACACTTACATCTCAAGGCTGTTGGGAGAATAAATGAGGCACCAAATGGGAAGGATATCCCCCATAGGTCCTCAGAAGACTAAGACAGTAGATCCCACCCCTTCACTGGCCCCTTCAGAGAACCAAGGCTTTAGTGTCTGGTTCTGTGGAGTGTGGCTCTGCCATTGTGAGTGCTTGCAGGCATCTCGAGCCGCATCCCCTGCCCAGCCATGACATTTCACAGGTGCTGCCTCTGTTTGCCTAAAACGTTTCAGGGTGCAGCAGTCACATGCCATGACACAGGAGTGCATTGTCTGCCATCTGAAGGTGAGCGTAAGCTGGGGCTTCTGAACACATCCTTACTTGGAGAGTACAGTAATTAATATAATTATTAGTGGGGGTTAATGAAGCTGGGAACAGCACATTGAGCATACACTTAAACAGAATCTTTTTAAAAAAGTGGGTGGAAAAGTTTGCCTGCTCGACTTTCCCCCCCTTTTTTAGAACTGGGATTTCAAGGTTTGAACGTAATGTGTTAGAAAATGTACTCCCTACCTTCCCCCTAACTTGCCCTGACTCTTAGTCTCCACATGGCTAATAGTGGCATCTCCATACTAGGGTGAAACCCTGAGTTTCTGAGATTCTCTTGCCATTCATATTTGGCTGGTGACCAAGGCTGCTAATTCCACATCCTTAGTATTTCCCGGCTTGGTCTCCCCTGCCCATCCACTACCACCATCCCAGGCGGTCTCCCTGCATGACAGTGTTGCCTCCTAACTGGATCCCCAGCCCTTATCTTCCTGGTCACCTCTTTCTTAGGCTGGGTTTTCTGGAAACAGGTCCTGATGTGAAGATTCCCATGAAAGACATGCATTAGGACATGTTTCCAAGATAAACCAGGAGGTGAGTGGAGAAGTGAGGTTGGGAAGGGCAGGGGGCCCACACAGGGGAACTTGGTTTAGTCCAACAGTAGACAAGGTCCGTCATGCCTCAGAGCTGGCCCCATGAGGGTGAGGTTGGAGTATTTGTTCCTGATGACCTCAAGTATGAGTTAGGTTATGGTCCTCAAACTGTGTGTGTGCCAAGATACCCCCAGTGCCATGGGATATTTTATGTTTTTAAGGAAAACTCAGCAATAGCTGCCAGACTCCACTCCTGAGACAGTTCACAGTTTCAACATTAGACCATCCTGCATTTCCTTGGCTGATGTCATGTCTTTGTGAAGCTGAGTGTTGAGCAGAAGTTGTGATAAAAAGCAAGCACTGAATGGAAATCAATGCAGAGCAGGAGATGAGGGTGGTGACATCAATATGATTCTAAGAATCGAAAAGTTGTGCAGTGCCCAACAGGCACACACTTCCCATGAATAAGTAAGTGTGGTTATTTATGAGTGAAATCAACACATCATTTTCTGTTTTAATTTTTAGGTATCATATTTGTAAACAGCTGCTAAGTTGTTAGGCTATAAATACTAGTTAAGCTGTTTGCACCTCATTACATAATAAATGGAACTGTTAGATTTGTTTTTTTTTTTTAGCCTAGGAATGAGTGCTGTGAAAAATTACTGAGACTCCAAGGGCTTCATGACTGTGGAAGTTCTGGAACCTCTGGGTTAAGGGCTGCCCCTGTGTGGATGTAAATTTCCAAACCCTCTGGCTCTTGGTGCTACAGGCAAAGGGGACTCCAGCAGCCTGAGGGCAGCCCTCTGGCAGATAATTGCAGGTGTGGACTGCTGGGAGGGGAGGCGCCCCAGGAGCCAGTGTGCAGGAGAAATGGCAAAGACGAGGGAATAAGGGAAGATACCAGCATCTGCGATGCCAGTGCTTCTCAAACTACAATGTGCACACACATCACCTGGGGACCATGTTCAATGTAGATTTAGGGGTCCCAGAAAGGGCCTGAGACTCTGCATTTTTTTTTTTTTTTTTGAGACAGAGACTCGCTCTGTCGCCCAGGCTGAAGTTCAGAGGCGGGATCTTGGCTCATTGCAACCTCCACCTCCCGGCTTCAAGCGATTCTCCTGCTTTGGCCTCCTGAGTAGCTAGGACTACAGGTGCCCACCAACATACCCGGCTGATTTTGTTTGTATTTTTAGTAGAGGCAGAATTTCACCATGTTGGCCAGGCTGGTCTCGAACTCCTAACCTCAAATGATCCAACCACCTCGGCCTCCCAAAGTGCTGGGATCGAACTCCTAACCTCAAATGATCCACCCACCTCGGCCTCCCAAAGTGCTGGGATTACAGGTGTGAGCCATCGCATCCGGCCAAGAGTCTGCATTCTTAACACATTCCCAGGTGATGCTCCTGCCACTGGTCTGCGGCTCCCACTTGGAGAAGCCAGAGCTACACCCCTTGCTCTGCCTCCTGGGTCCACACATCCACTGGTTTCCCTCATGGGCTCTCCAACCCAAGCCTGTTGTGGGCTTTGTGGGGAAGCCCCTGACCCGGACAGCTCTGAGCCCCATGCAGACTGAGTGATGCAGGCTCAGCCCTGCTTGCAGCCCGAGTAGGGTGAGTAAGGAGACCCCTGCACACAGCCCTCCTGTCTCCTAATCACCCTGTTTTCTTCTAGAAGTCTAAGGGCTCTGGGCTGTATGTGACAAGGACAGGTGAAACTGGGGAGACGAAGGGCACCACACAGCCAAACACTGAGTCTAGAATACCCCAACCATAGGCTGGCCTCCTGGGACTGCTGGGCTGGGAAGGGCTTTGGACACAGGCTATATAGCCCAACCCCATTTTAGCAGCAGGAAGTTGAGGCCCAGAGATGAACCTTAGAAGCTGAGACTGTAAGTCAGGGCCTCAGATCCTACACCCAGGACACTGGCTATTCCCTGTGATTGCCAAGTCCTGTTTAGGGTATCTTGAGCTCCAGATGTTGGAAGTAAACTGCCCCAGATATTAATAGTGTTATCCCCGACTAATGTTCCAAGAGCTGAAGTTCACTGATAAGATATTGGGGGTGCACTGCAGGAAATATTGTGGGATTGCTGTCTCAAATTGCAGAAGGCACCCTGTCTTAGATGTTGGGGCATGCTCATGCCAGAAGCTGGAGAGGAATGACCAGTTTCAATGGTCCCGGGTGGGCAGGGAGCAAGCATTGCCGCTGAATCTGGTTCTAATGGAGGAGGGTAGTTTTCCTCCTTGGCTCCCCACCCAGTCTTCAAAGGTCCACAGCTGTCTTCCCCCAGAGTAACTATCGCCGCTGTAAGTGCATTACGCAAGCACCCCAGGCCCGATTTTCTCCTGAGGTCTGCTAAGTCTTTCAGGCTTCTCTTTCCATGCCACCTACATCTTGAGACTTGAGCTTAGCGTGCCACTCACAGAGGGGACGGAGGAAGGGACGTGGTGTGACTGACAGTGAGTTTTAGCACTGCAAGGATCTCAGTGTGAACCTGGCTTCACCTCTCCACCAGCTATGTATACAAATTGTATCCGTGTTCCCATTTCTTTACTCCTGGTGTTAGAATGATGCATCCATGCCCTTTGCCATGTGACCTTACAAGATCTCTCAATAGAAGAGGTGAAATATATTTCCCTCTCCCACAGAGGTGGGTCTTGGCCAACAGACTGTTTCATATTTGCATTTCTTGGCTTAGAATCTGGCTCTTCTGCCATCTGCTATGAGAGGAATGGAGTGGATAACCACTGGTCCCAGGAGAATGAGATACTTGAAACTGTCCAACCCAGAGCCTGGAACCCGGCCCATGAGAGCCACAGCTGTCAGTGAGAAGTGAGTGCTTGTTGGCATGTCCTCAGTCTGCAGACAGTGTGTGCTGCACAGCGTTATTGCCACAAGAGCTGACTAATGGACTATGGGACCCTTGGCTAGTTACTTATGTTCATCTCTGTGAGATGCAGTTTCCTCATCTATAAAAAAATGAGCAATAACACTTTACCTTGCAACCCTAGTGTGATGGTTTAATGGACTATGACATAAGTAAAGCACATGGCATGGTGCCTGCACCACAGAAGGCTCCCAATGAATGGTGGCTTTAAAAAGAGGGAAGATCATTCTATAAGAGCTTGATTTGACAAAAGGGTGTCGAGTGCCCACAGTGGCTGGCTCAGTGCCAGGCACCATGGGAAAGGGATTTAAAATCCTCTTCCTGTTACATGATTCATATTGACCTCAGACAGTTCTTTGGGCAGAAATCCAGGCCAGGTTGGGGTGGGGCGGAGGGGGAGTCTGAAACCTCCTCTCCTAAATCTCAAGCCTCACTCTGCATAAATGAACCTACATGTTCTCTTCCTGAGCATGCGTTGACTTTCATGAGTTTCTTGGCAACAAAAGCAACTTTACCAATCTCCTGTCACTTCGACAAGAGAGCAGTGGTGACATATCCATCAAAACACACTGTACCGGTAGCAATACGGGATGCATCTGTTGGAAGGGGTAATGTTGGAAGTGCTCCCCAGGCCTCCTGGATGCTCCTCCTCCCTCCAGCTCCCCACCCCTTCTCCAGAGGCCAAGGCTCTGTTCACAAGGTGAAGTATGATGTTGAGCCCTGCTCCTGGCAAATCCAGTCAATGTGTGGCTCACATAATTAAATAATTTCTGCAAAAAAATGGGCAGGGGAGGGCTGCTTGCAAAATGGCCCAGTCCCTGCTGGCTCTCTGTACCCTTGCCTCTTCAAATGGCTGTGAACAGAGAGTCCGTTTCTGCTGGACTCCTAGGAGGTCTGAGTTGGCTGCCTGCCAGCTTCTGTGGCACCACAGGCTGGGACAGGTGGCAGGGTGTGAGAGAGTCGGAGCAGGAGTTGGGAGTGACGTCTGGGCAGTGGCTGACTGAGGCGGGGGCATTAAAAGGATGTGCTCATGGACTACGTGGGGGAAGAGGGGGAACTTGGGCTTCTCCATCACAAAGGATATTGTCTTCCCCAAAAATGGCTTCCTCTGCTCCCTGCCCAAACTGGGAAACTAATATATGCTCATTTTAGAAAATTCAAATAACACAAAAATATATAAAGAAAAAATTTTTTGCCTAAAATTATTATGTTTTGCCTAAAATTATTATTTTTGCCTAAATTATATTTTAGGCAAAAAATAATATATTTAGGCAAATATGATAGAATTGTAATTAAAAGATAGTTACAAAAAATTACCTAAAATATAATTACTCAGAAATAACTGCTGTTAACATTATGGTGAACACAATTCCAGACTGATTTTTTTTAATGCGTGGTGTGTGTGTGTGGGTGTGTGTGTGTGTGTGGTATATTGCTGTTTATGACCCCAACTGCTTTTTAAGGAGGACAAGTTCTGTTTAGTGCAGAGCCTGTTGGAAGCTGACCCTGAGCCCCTCCATGGGTTTCGATACCTGCAAGAGTGGCCTGAATCTGAATGTGAGGGTGAGGCAGGAAAGGAACTGAATTGCTCTGCTTCATAAAGTGAGAGGAGCTTGGAGCTCCCAGGGCCAATCAAGCACTAGAGAGAGAGCAATAGAGCTGAAAATAGAAAGAAAAAGAAAGGAGCAAAGCACAACCCAGCAGGAGGCTGGGGCCTTGGGTATGGGAGTGGTCAAGGAACATTTGAAAAGCAGGGACACCTAATGACTGAATTTCAGGTTGCTTGCTTTTTTGCTAGGAAAAGCCTTCCACCGGCTTCCCCAAGCCTTCAAGAATGCTTCCGACACACACAGACCCAGTATCAGTGTTCTGGGGGAGACAATAAGGAAAGGGCTGAATCTATATGCGGGTAGTTGTGGTGTGGAAGGAAGATTGGAACATGAGACAGTGAGACAATCCCGACCTTGAGCTAATTCAGCAGGATGGAGGTGTGGGGAGTGTAGCTAGGTGCTAGAGAATCCAGATGTGACGCTGTCAAGAAAATTCCGTCAGGAATTCCCAGAAATATGGGGATCAGGGGCTCTCCAAGTTGTGGATGGGAGGTTCAAGCCATACTTTTCTAGATCTAAAACTATAGGCTGGCCCTAGACACCTGAGCTGTATGTTTATATGTATAGGTTTGAGTTAAATGAAATCTTATGGCACTTGCTATTTTACATCTCTTTTGACTCAGTCCTGGGTCTTATGCTTCCAGCCTTGTCCATAAGTGCATGTCTCGCTCACTCTTCATGTCTGCACAGTAAATTATTGGAAAAGAATTAGCAATGTATAAAGCCACTGCTCTAGTAATGGGCATTTAGGTGATTTCCAATGCTTCTGTGGTAACATCCTCCCTCTATTTATATCTTTACACATCTGTTGAGGTGGTCACTTTAAAAACTGGTTTCAGTTTAGAATATAAAAAAAGAACCATGCAAACATCACATTGCCGATCTTTCTTCATTCTACCGAGAACCAGTTGTGTGAAAGCAATACCAGCATGCCCCAACGAGCCCTTCAAGTCGCAGATGGTGGTGGTGATTTCAGTAAAAATTGCCTGATCCACCAGGCTATTGATGGTGCAACAACACACCCCCACTCCTAGCCTGGGAGACTTAAAGGAAGGCAGAACTCATCCTTCCCCTGACTTTGAAATTGGAACCGGGCTTGTTTTGAGTCCTTAACACACACTCACTTTGCAACCATGACCTGTGACTCCCACTGGGAGGAGGAATGGATTTTGTGTCTCTGAGAAACTTAGGAATTCAGGCTAGACAATGCCATTTGCCTTCATTGTCAATGGCAGGCAATATCAGAGCTGGAAGCTTCCTTTGGGATTATCCGGTTGGTCGTCTTCATTGTGCAGATGGGGGAAACTGAGACCCGTAATCACAAAATTTGTAAAAATAAATAAATAAAAGCCAACATCATGTGGGTTAGATATTTTTGTATCTAAAATGTAATAACAGGTCGGGCTTGGTGGCTCATGCCTGTAATCCCAGCACTTTGGAAGGCTGAGGTGGGTGGATCACCTGAAGTCAGGAGTTTCAAGACCAGCCTGACCAACACGGAAAAACCTCATCTCTACCGAAAAACTACAAAAATTAGCTGAGTGTGGTGGCACATCCCTGTAATCCCAGCTACTCAGGAGCCTGAGGCAGGAGATTCACTTAAATCCGGAAGGTAGAGGTTGCAGAGAGCTGAGATCACACCAGTGTGCTCCAGTCTGGGCAACAAGAGCGAAACTCCATCTCAAAAAAAAAAAAATGTAATAACAACTAGGAAGGTGGGTACCTTCCTATTCCCACTTTTCAGTAGAGGAAATAGAAGAGGGAAAGAAGAGACTTGAAACTGGAAGTCTGGAGCCCTAGTGTGCATACCAAATCACTGTAGAGCCACTGTCCCCTGAACAAAGATGGGGGTGGGGGGATCCAGGGTCTCAGACTCAAAGTTCTCTGCTCTGCCCCTGGCAGGAGGCAGCTCTTGGGAGAGATGTCGACGTGTGGAGGGGCCCTTGGCCACACGTCTCTCTGTCCAAGTGTCTGTCACAGCTGAGAGCCTGGGGGGACATTCTAGGTGGACGCTGCAAATGAATAATTCAATAAAAGTGAATAATTTCCATGGCAACCTTGCCAGCACGTGACCTGCTCTGCTGCCTCCAAGGGCTGGGTTCACCCTAATAAAGAAACACATTTGTCAGACTACACACAGCGAACTGGGACAACATTTTCTTTTAAGGAAGCTGAAATAAAACTAGGTCGGCTGATGGCACCAGGGCCAAGGCTGTTTCGGGAGCCTCGTTCAAACATCCTGTTGGCAGGTCAGGGATTTGTGGAAGGCCTAGCGTACCTGCGGTGTTGGGAAAAGAACTGCCCTTTCAGGCAGGGGAACGACAGGAAGCCCAGTCCCCGAGTCCCCCCTGAATGGGAAACCTTGCAGTATCCCACAGTGTACAAAGGACTCCCAGGCGCTGGGCTGCAGAACCCTTCTCATAGCCATTTGTGGTAAGAAAAGGACACAAAAGGGGCTCAGAAAGTGCCTCTTGGACCTTAGCCTAAGGTGACGTCACTGGTAAGTAAAAACACTTGGACTCAGGCCCAAGCGAGGTGGTCTTTTTACTGCATGGCCCTGACAGTCTCAATAAATTGGCCCACAGAGGCACACGATATGGGAGTGGAGCTGCCGAAGTGGGAGGGCTGAACTATACTGGGCACTTTTTCTGTCCATTTTCCTACTTTAAATAAAGGCTGTTTCTGGGCTGAATGAGGTTAAGGGACAATCTGGGATTCTTTGGGGCTTAGCCTGGGACAGGGGTTGGAACTGTCTGGGGTAAATGCACCTTTGGGACAGAGTTGAGGGATGAGGCTGATGGGAGCATTAGGCTAAGTCTGGGACAGGACTGAGACTCAAAGGTCAAGGTCAAGGCCAAGGTCAGGTTGGGCCTGGGACTGGTTGGGTGAGGCTCAGCCTGTCCTGGAGGCATCAGAATATTCACATACACACCATGGAATACTATGCAGCCATAAAAAACGATGAGTTTGTGTCATTTGTAGGGACTTGGATGAATCTGGAAACCATCATTCTCAGGAAACTGACACAAGAACAGAAAACCAAACACCGCATGTTCTCGCTCATAGGCGGGTGTTGAACAATGAGAACACATGGACTCAGAGAGAGGAGCGGCACACACGGGGTGCAGTTGGGGAGGGGCTTGGAGAGGGACATGGCAGAGTGGGAAGGGCGGGGAGGGATAACATGGGGAGAAATGCCAGATATAGTATGCACCTATGCAACAACCCTGCATGACCTGCACATGAACCCCAGAACCTAAAGTAAAATTAAAAAAAAAAAATCTTCTTTATGTAGAACCTGCTGAAAGTGCCTGAATCACCTCGCTGTGGAGTGAGGAACAGGATGAAGGCCTACAGGGCTCACCAGGGAGAATGCTACCAGGTGCGAGGAATACAAGGCCACGCTGCAGTGCTGGCGGGAGCTTCTGAGAGTCAGGGGAGAGCAGAAACATACTCCATACCTGGGACTGCAAGGCGGAGGCAGTCATAAGCTCAGGTGGAGTCGGGAATAAGGGCAGCAGGAGCCGCCTGGCAGTGAGAGCAGAAGTTTCTATGAGAGTGTAGTAACCTACCCTGGGCTAGCAGTCCTAACTTTATTTTAACTATAAACTTTGATCTAGCTCCCCCTTGCTACCTTACCACAGCCCCTTGGGGTATATAACTGGGTTATACTGTACTTAGAAACACTGAGGTGAAGCATATTGTTCTTAACACTCGTAATTATTGTAATTGTATTTTGTTTGGCGTAACCTCTTGCTGTTGTAAAAAAAAAAAAATTCCCTTTAATCATTATATTAAAAAAAACCCAGTCACCCTCCTTCTTAATAATTATATAGAAAACCCCTGTGCCTGCAGCCCCTTCCTCTAACCTGCTTTTTCTGCTTCTATAAAATTCCACTTCAAACTAGGGTTTCAAGCCCCCTCCCCTACCTAAATCAAAATATAAAAAATAATCAAGCCCCTTCCTCGGGGCCAAGAAAACTTTAAACATTAGCTGTCTCTCAGTTGCCGACAATTTAAAAACTGTTAATTTAAAATTCAGTGTGTGACACATTCCTTCCATCTTACTCAGATATTACAATAGTATCCAAATTGCTTCAAGAGATGGGGGTCTAGGGGCAGGTGAGAGACCATCAGAAAGACCTGGTCTGGAGAATCCTTTAAGCTTGAGCTTTATTTACCTTGGTCCCACAAGGTCAGAGGGAAAGAACTTTGAAGGCCATTGCCCTGGACTTCCCATGTCTAAGGCTAGGAGTACCCACGTCTCCCGAAATTGCACTCACTGGGCTCAGTTCCTTTTGAGATTCTGCAAACCTTCCCAACTCACTCAAACCCACACCCAGCAGCACACAGCTCCCCGATGCTACCCACGATGCCGGTTCTACTTGTTCTACTCTTCTCAATGAAGCACCCACTCCTTTCCAAAAGTCTTCATTATCTTCCAAGGGCTTCTCTCCTCTGCCAGATCTGCTGCTGTGTGAGTGTGAGGGACTCTGATCAGAGAACAAGGCAAACCTTCCCCTGTTACCCTTGGCTCCTTATGAACTGTAAGTGGGTAGTAGAGTTTGTGGTTTCCTTTGGGTTTTGCAATGAGCAGCTCTGGATTTAGGGTCTGGTTCTGTCTCTCAAATGCTGCCATGGGGAACATTGATGCAAATTAAAACCAAAAAACCAAAAATGACATCAATTCCCTTCTTCAAAGTAAAGGAAAGTGGGGAGGGGGTAAAACTATTTATTTGCTTATTTATTTTGAGATAGAGTTTTTGCTCTCGTTGCCCAGGCTGGAGTGCAATGGCGCAATCTCGGCTCACTGCAACCTCTGCCTCCTGGGTTCAAGCAATTCTCCTGCCTCAGCCCCCCAAATAGCTGGGATTACTGGCATGCACGAACATACCTGGCTACTTTTGTATTTTTTAGGAGAGATGGGGTTTCATCATGTTGGCCAGGCTGGTCTTGAACTCCTGACCTCAGGTGGTCCACCCTCCTCAGCCTCCCAAAGTGCTGGGATTACAGGCATGAGCCAGTGTACCTGGCAGGGGTAAAACAATTTAAAGCATACCCAGAAGAGCATTATGTGACAGGGAAGGGAGAAGAAGGAGGCAGCCTCTCTGGTTGTGTTAGATGATTGACCACAGATGGCCCCACAAGATACCCCCACCTGTGTAAAGGACAAGAAGGCAAGAGGAATGGGGGCAGGAGTGAGGGATCTGGGCCCTGGGGTTTGATTGGTATCATCCCACTTAAATTCACATGAATGATGTTCCCTGAATTCAGACCTATTTTTGTACCTGTAGACAGAGTACATGCCCCTGTGTTGGACACCTCTTTTGCACCCCTTTCAGGCCCTCTGGGCTTTACCTGTCTGTCCTTATTCCAGCCTCTGCTCTGATGGGCAGCTCCATGGGGGCTCTGGCCAGCAGTGCCGCCTAGCAGCACCCACTCATCACATATCTTCCTCCAGGTGGGGAGAGTCCAAGCATCCATTTGGGCACAACCCACCACTGTGGGAGCATGGATGCCCCAAGGGGGGAACCTTTGACTAACCGGGGGTAGAAGCTGTGAAAAGATACTTCCTCCTTTCCCACTGCCCACTCTTCCCCAGAGGCAGTTCTGAGATGGGCACATTTCATACAGCTTCATGGTGGCCCCAGAGAATCCAGCAACCAGTCTCCCGTAAGAGCAGCCAAGCAGAAAATACATCCTTATCTTGGCTCTCCTCTCCCTCCCCTCTTCACTCCATGATAGGCTGAATAATGGCCCCCAAAGAGATCCAGGTCCTAATTCCTGGTACTGTGATTGTTACCTACTGGCAAAGGGGTTTTCAATCACATTTTGCAGATGCGATTGAATTAAGAATTATCTTGATGGGGAGATTATCCTGGCTTAGGTGGTAGGTTCTAAATGTAATCACAGGTGTCATAAGAGGAAGGCGGGGGAAATGCAATTACAGAAGAAGGCAATGTGAAGATGGAGTAAGGTCCAGTGCCATTGACTTTGAAGATGGAGAAAGGGGCCACATGCCAAGAAATGCAAGAAATGCAGCTCCAGAAACTGGCAATGCCAAGGGAGTGGATTCTCCCACATAGTCTCCAGAGAGAGCAAGGCCCTGCTGACACCTTGATTTCAACCCAGTGAAACTAATTTGGGATGTGTGACCACCAATAAACTGTAAAAAAACAAGTTTGTGTCGTTCTAAGCCACTAAGTTTCTAGTCATTTGTTACAGCAGCCACAGGAAGCTAATCCAGCTCCCCATCCCTCACTTCTGCTCCCTGGACTCACACTGCTCATGAGATGCTCACACATAAGCTTCTCCTTTGGCTCTGCTTTTTGGGGAACTCGGGGTAAGATAGCATCTGATTAGGAATCAGGCCCCAGCTTTGTGTATACAGACAGCCCAGTTCTCTCAGGCTCCCACTGACACCAATGCACACCTGCCCTATCCTTCCCCAGAAGCAACCGTGGGATGTGAATGGGTCCACCGAGAGCTAGAGCAATGAGAGAAACAACCTCAGAAGATGACTGGGGCACAGTCAGAACCTGGTACTATGACACCCCCATGTGCACCAATGAGTGTGTGACTTCCTGTGCTCCCGAGTGGAAGCCTGGTCATGGTGTCTGGGTAGGTTTATGAAGGAGCGATTGCTCTAGGACAGGCGTCAGAGGCCTGGAAGCTCTGTGCTCACTGCATGCTGTAACACAAATTAGTGTTTTTCTACAACGTAAATGTCATCTTCTTAGGTGGAATTTCCTCATGCAGTGCACAACCTGAACAACTGTACCCTGATGACCAGAGTTGCTTGGCCTTGGGCAA
This sequence comes from Cheracebus regulus, assembly GCA_963574635.1. NCBI lineage: Eukaryota > Metazoa > Chordata > Mammalia > Primates > Pitheciidae > Cheracebus > Cheracebus regulus. The sequence continues at coordinate 168 of CAUYQU010051435.1, read as the reverse complement.
ATTATCTTACCTCATTAAGCTTCTATTTCTTTTATAAAAATGGGAATAATCAGAGCACTTCCCTCAGAGTGGAATCCTGAGGATTTGATAATTTATGTTGCCCTGAAATAAATGCTTAAGAAACAGTAATGGGAGTGTAAATTAGTTCAACCATTATGGAAGACAGTG
>CAUYQU010051434.1:0-37066 GCA_963574635.1 Cheracebus regulus | reverse complement strand
GTGATGTGGCAAGGAAAATGGCTTCAGCCAGGCTAAAATGTAATGGCTTCTCAGGCTCACAGGCTACGTGCAGGCTCACAGGCTAGTGATAAGGCATTACGATTAATCAGGCCAACGCCAGGTGCAGACACCAGCCTCATTTCAATGGAATTCAAGAACTCGCTGCTCAGGGTCACACAGACCCTGAGAAGAAACCTCCTTGTCTCTAGCTGCTGGCCTTGGCTTCTGAACAAACTGCTTGCTTACTGATAATTGGGAGTTTTCACTGTCTCTAACTGCTGATCTTGGCTTCTGTACAAACTGCCTGCTTGCAAAGATCCCCAGTCCCCGCCCCCTAGAAAATCCCCAGCCCCCCAAAAGTGTTGTTTAGCATAAAAGCCCAGTTCTCCCTCAACTCCGGGCCACGGGTTGGAGAGACATGAGTCCTCCGTGGTCGCCGGCAATAAAGACCCTGCAATTCGTCATACTTTTGTCTTGGTGCTGATCTTATCTCGCTAAAAATACAACAGGAGTGCAGTGGCACAATCTCAGCTCACTGCAAGTTTCACCTCCTGGGTTCAAGTGATTCTTTTGCCTTAGCCTCCTAAGTTGTGGGGACTACAGGCATGCACCACCATGCCCAGTTAATTTTTGTATTTTTAGTAGAGACAGGGTTTCACCATGTTGACCAGGCTGATCTTGAATTCCTGACCTCAGGTGACCCACCCACCTCGGCCTCCCAAAGTGCTGGGATTACAAGCATGAGCCACCATGCCTGGTTAGTTTGAATCCTTTATTTAAAAAGAAAAAAAGTAGGTCATGCATAGTGGCACACACTTGTAATCCCAACACTTTGGGAGGCCAAGGCAGGACTGTTTAAGCCCAGGAGTTCAAGACCAGCCTCAGCAACATAGCAGGACCCTGTCTCTACCAAAAAAAAAAAAAAAAGTAAATCAGAAACATTGATAAAACCAGGACGAATTAATGAGATGAAGAAATACACTTTAATATTAGAAATGAGAAAGGAAGTGAGATTCTGAGTAGTTAAAACCATATCCTACCCCAAATGGAACTAGTTTTGCTTCAGGAAAGGGAGTTTCTAATAAGAAAGCTGTAAGTGCAACCAAGTAAAAACTTGGGTAAAGAAAAGTAAACGACTGCCTTAATAGATGTAAATTATAAAACTAAATAATTTTCTTTGAATATTCTAAAAAATGGAAATAGAACTTCTTTAAGCAATATACTTAATACCTTTAGGGGCAAATCAGTAAGGCTAAAAATGGACACAAATGGCAAGAAGGCAAAGATTACATAGTGGTACTAAATAAAAATTAAAAACTAAAAGTAGGCCAGGCGTTGTGACTCATGCATGTAATCCCATCACTTCGGGAGACCAAGGCAGGTGGATCACTTGAGGCCAGGAGTTTGAGACTAGTCCGGCCAACATGATGAAACCTCATCTCTACAGAAAGTACAAAACTTAGCTAGGCATGGTGGCACACACCTGTAGTACCAGTTGCTGGGGAAGCTAAGGCACAAGAATCACTTGAACACAGGAGATGGACGTTGCAGTGAGCTGGGATCGCACCACTATACTCCAGCCTGGGCCACAGAGCGAGACTCTGTCTCAAAAAACAACAACAAACTAAAAATATTCCATTTTACTTATGGTGGAAAGACAATACAGAAACTTTTTTTTCATAAAACATTTTATTACTATAATTGATATTTTGCTTATAATTTTTGGCAACATTAATAAAATAATAAATTTCATCTGAAAGAACAAGCGAGCAAAATAGACCAGGATAATTCACAAAGGGTAATAACAAAATAGTAATCTTGACATATTCAATATATTTGTAAACAAACAAAGTGACATTGCCTTAAAAATATATAGAGGTATCAATAGAAAAACAGAGAAAGCTCCTGAAAGAATGCACTGTATTAATTTTCATTTGGTTGCAGGCACAGAAATTGACTCAAGCTTAGCTCTACTCTAAGACAGAAGCAAAGCCCTTGATTATGTTCGCTTTCCAGCTTTTTTGTGAAAACCTAGGAAATTTAAATAGATTGAAGAGGGAAGAAAAGAGTAGGGAGAGGGTAAAGTGCCTTTAAGAGGAGAAAGTTAAAAGGTGGTTGTTGTTTTTTAAAAAAAAAAAAAAAAAGGCAGGGAGATTTCATTGTCAGTGTCATTCTAAGAGCCTTGAAGCTCAATGAACCAAAGGAAGTGTCAATTAAGTGAGGTAGCAAGCCATGCAGGCCAAGGGGAAGGGCATTCTATGAAAGAAAATAGTATGTGCAAAGTCTTTGGATTGGGAAGAATGTGATCTGCTTAAGGAACAGCAAGGCCAGTGTGTCAAAATAGTGCATCATTGGGGAAAACAGTAGAGAAGCGGGACAGAGAATGAAAATGAAAGGAAGGAGGTAGGCAGGGGCCAGATCACCGGAGTCTATAGTTGGCAATTAATGACCATATGTACTCCTTAAGAGCATGCTTTAATGAAAAGCAAACAACAACAGTGTTTCTAATACCAACCAATCACTAAAACATACAACTAAAACATTTCATATTTTTGCCAAGAAACAGAGTACAGGGGGTAAGTATGAAAAGTCTGTAGATCTACTTATACACAGTAGGAATATCTACCTGAGACCAGAACAACTGGCACACACACCCAACTGCACACACATACCCTTTCTTCAACTAAAGAAAGGATTTGGACCGAAATTTTAGCAAAATGTCTTAACCCAAGCAAAGTAACTGAAAAGGTCTAGTAAAGTGTTCAAGGTGCAAATCAATCAAGTGAGCATCAGGCAAATAAATACAACAGAATCTATGGATCTAGAGTCAAAAAATTTTTCTAAAACGTAGATAATAAAAAAAAAATAAATAAAAGTTTAAAAAATTTAAAACAAAACATAGATAACATATTCACAACTTTATTATCTGTACTGCCTTTACTCTTGTTCTAAGAGGGATGCTAAACTCTTTTAATTATCTCTTTCCAACTTTTTGTGAAACTTTAGGAAATTTAACTAGTTTGAGGAGGGAAGAAAGGAGTGGGGAAGAGATAAGGTGCCTTTAAGGATAAATCAAGGAAAAAAGGAGATTTCTCCAGACCTATGTCTATAGTCAAGATGCCAAGATTCCTTGACTGGTGAAGACCAGCTGCTAGTCACCTCGGTCAGAGGTGGAGGAACAAAGGATGGCACCTGAACACAACCAGGGAGACAACTTGGGAATTCACAGAGGCAGCCAAGGCTGCTGATGTTCAGGAACTAATACTCAAAAGGTACTCAAGAATTCTATAAAACAGCCTCTGGGGAGAGCAAGGGAAAAATGTTCCCCCATAGTACAGATTAGATAGGATAGATTAGATAAAGAACATTAACTCTAAGTCTTAACACTTATTGAATTAGAGAAACATTTCTGGCACACTGGTGTGTGTCAAGTAAGACCCAAACAGCATTAGTGTTGATAAACTGGGAAACTATACATACAACAGAATAATGGTAAGCTGTAATACATTCATGTCCAAGGCAAGACATAAAGTCACAAGCTTCCCATTAGGGTAAAATACATATGCACAAAAAAATATACAGCCATTATGGGTTTAAATTTAGTCAGTCACCCTGGGTTATTTTTGTCCACTGTATCTACTGTTCTTGGACAGTACCCATTCCAGCTTAACAGTAGGAAAACTAAATTTAGCCTAGTCCAGAAACTGGACAGACACCACTTGTTTGGCCCTTTTCAGTTAAAACTTTGGGTCCAGTATAGCTCAAATTATAGATATCTTTCAAATGATAGGTATCAGGGTGTCTTCCCCTTGGGAAACTTAACTTGCTTTACTGCTGTGGCTGAGAGGAATATGGTCAGTTCATTCTCCACTAACAGCTAGTCAAAAGGGTGAGGAGAGGGAATGAATCAAATTCACCTTTAGATCACACAACAGGAAGTCAGCTAGCACCAGCAACCATTCTATTAATTTTATTGCTACTTCATTCATCTCAAACCAATGACACATGGTGACTGTTTGATGTCTGCAAGGAGCCCCTCACCAAACAAAGGCATTTTACTTTGAATGGTTTGGCTCCCATGGATATTTTTGGGTTAGGTAAACACACTCTGAAGCAGTGTTCTTTTGACCTGGCCCCAAGACCAGAATGAATGTATGCCTATCCTTCAACTGGGACAAAGAGCCACTGCTCTCCCTCAGCTAAGCTTCACTTTCTTGGTTTCTGCTCATGCAGCAGCGTCTCTTTCAATTCCACACCCTGGCTTTTCAGAATCTTTTCAGGTTATTTTATGCCAGCACATCAGAGGCACTTCTGGGAATTCAGCAGCAAGTGGGCCAGGGCATAACAAAGCCATTCCAGTCTAACTAGAGTTAACTATGAAATCTTTAATGCATGGAAAAATGTGAAAACTAAGTATTTCAAAAATTTATGAATTCTGTATATAGCAAGAAGAGCTTTCAAGCTTAGGAGTAACATAAAATACCAAAATAATAAATAGGTGCCAGGGGCAGTGGCTCACACATTCCAGCACTTGGGGAGGCTGAGGTGGGAGGCACGCCTGAGGTCAAGAGTTCAAGACCAGCATGGGTAACATAACGAGGCTCCATCACAACAAAAAATTAAAATAAAAACTAAGCCTGGTGTGGTGGCTGCGCCTGTAGTCCTAGCTACTCTCCAAAGACTGAGGTGGAGGAATGCTTGAGCCCAGGAGGAGTTCAAGGCTACAGTGAGCTAGGATCATGCCACTGCACTCCAGCCTGGGTGACAATGAGACCCTGTCTCTAAAAAATAAAATAAAAACAAGAAAATTAAAATTTAAAAAATAAATTAATACCTTTTTCTCTCACACATACACACGCAAACACTTTTTTTGTGGTAAGCCAAATACAGTTAACATGAAAACTAGATGTTTTAAAATATCTCAAAATTCAGATCAAATATTATATATCCTAAATTTTATAAGTCACATATAATCCACTAATTTCACTATTTTTGGTGCCACTGAATAATGTATGGTTTGTATTTGTTTTTATGACATTTTAAAATTCAGTTTGAAATACTTGCTTTAAATTTACTGAAACCAGAATTACTGAAACTTTTTTGAAATTTTGCTTTTAGAACCAGGGAGTGATGGTTCAGAGTCATATGTGCTCACAGTTATGGGTGCTACTTCCACTGATCCTGGTTGAAGAGGTTCCAGCGACACTTGAATAATAACTTTTGTTTCAGGAGGTAATCCTTCTAGTTGTTTAGGCTTCTTAAACGTTTGATGACACTGGGTCTTGTGCTCCATTTTCTCCTTGAAAGTTAAAAACTGTAGTCGGCACTTAGAACACTGATGTACATTCCTTCCCCAATGGCCCCTATAATGACACATGTATGGTGTTGCAGTTTTGAATATTTTGAGACAAAAGGGACAAAGCAAATTCTTTGTGTTTTCATGGCACGTTCTAAAATGTGTTTCCACATCAGCAAAGAACGATGATCTGTAATGGCAAACATGGCACACATAGGGCATTTCGCCAGGCTTATGATGGTCCTTCATGTGTTGTAAAAGGACCTGATCTGTTTCAAACGACAATTCACAGATCTTACAGACAGTAGAGGGCTCCTGGGCAGTGTGGACATTTTCAATATGACACTGTAGCTGAAAGGGAGTGGGAAACTGCCGGTGGCAGTGCTGGCAGGTGATGTGGTTTTCCCAGATGTCGTTCCTCTGCTTCTCAAATTCCAAATGATGCTTCACGTGATTCATGAACTTAACGTTTTTTAGAGTTTTCAAGCAGCTGAGGCATTTAAAGGTGGTGTGAGTCTTCTGTTCCGACTGCCCATCTCCTTTATGCTGTCCATAGTAAAAGTCACGAAGTAACACAATCGGATTTTCTTTCTTGGGATCAATGGTCTTGTTTTGACTTGCTAGACTCAAAATTTTATCTGTTTTTACCAATTCATTTTCCCTATCAAGATTTATATTTATAGGCTTGAAATGGATATTGTCCTTTGGAAAAGCTGCTGGAAAAGGTGCTCCATTCAGAACACGGCTTAATGAGGTATGCACATTGTTTGAGGGTGTACTTTGCTGAGTATTCACTGTATGAAAGGTATCTGAAGGGGATGAAGCTGAAGAATATCCTTCCATAATTCCATCCCTGAGTTTAGACCTTTTGGGATTTATGCTGTTTACTTCAGAAGTGGAAAGTTGCTTTGATACACAAGGACTTTCATTTATACCACCTACTGAAAGTGCTGCACTTACTGGATGAGGCAATGAACCTGTGAATGTAATCAAAGAAGGTAGCTCTGAAGAGCTATTAGGCACAACTTGTGGTGAACTATTTTTATAATCAGGTTTAGACAAAGGCTCAATAATAATAGGACTATCTGCTGATCTCGATTCAAGTTGGGAAGCTGGCAAGACAGTTACTGCCTCTGATGTAAGGGTCTCATGACTTGTAGGCTGCAATTTGTGAGCAGTATCTTTTCTAAGGTGACCATACTTTCTTCTCCTTGACCATGAACCTGGGGTGACTCTGTTCAAAATGTTTGAAACAACTGGTCTTGAATTTGAAGTCACCCCAACAAAGATTAGTTCAGCATCTTCATTTACATGTTCCACACCAACAAAGATGAGCTCAGCATCTTTGTCATCTACTTGTTTGGTTTCTTTTATGTTCTTTTGTGGTTCAGGATCTTTTTCTTCCTCACATGATTGCTCCATTTTCTAATTTTTAAATCCTGGAACAGTGCAGCCACAAGTCCCAATGCTTCCTTGATATAACTGCCACCTAAGTACAAACACACTACATTAGTAAATACAGAAAAATGCATTATCTTATTAATTATCTTCCAAAATGCTAAGGTTTTTTATAAACATCACTATTTTACAGACAAGGACACTGAGACTGAAAGAGGATAAATAATAGCTTAAAACCTACGATAAAAGATCAGGTTCCTATGAATCCAGAATCATGACTTTGCTGTACTGATTATGCTCTCTTCCATTTAAAAAGAAAGAAAAAACCTTCCAGCAACTAATCACCAGGCAAAATTATATGGAAAAGGGCACATACTTTTACAAGGGCACTACTGTGCAGTGTTTAGAAACATGGGCTTTGGAGTTGGAAAATAAGTTGGAATCCTTAGTCTGCCACACACAGCTGCATCCTCTTTAGCAAGTTTTTACTTTTAAATGTATTTTGCAATCCTAAAGGCGAAAAATCTTATTCCTTAGACTTACAGTAACAGTTGTTTTTTAAAAGCACCACCTATTCAATGGCAGCTTGTAGTGGAATTGGAAGAAAATTATATTAAATGTACACATCTCTATTGATTCATATACAGTAATCTCATAAACATTAATATAGAAAAGACATATTAAATTTATAGAGTTATAGTACCCACATATAGCCAATAAACAGTATAGCACAATGTCAAGTGCCAGGCGGATAATCTCATCCAAACTCATGGCCTTCATTATAATCCATTCACTAATGCCGCCTAAATTTTTCCCCTCCGGTCCTGACTTACCCACTGAACTTAAATACAACAGTGCTTCCTCCCTCAGTCCATCTCAGTCTCTTCTCCATATGGCAAGTAGATTGACTCTGATAAACCAAGTCAGACTGTATCATTGTTCTGCTCAAACCCTCTAATGGCTTTCTGATTAACTGAGTGTAAAAGATCAAGTCTTTCCAATGCCTAGAAGACCACACTACCAACCCCACATATTGCTCCTGCAGTTATCACACACTACTCTCCCCTATCCACTTCACTCTGGCCACACTAACCTCCTTGCTATATTTTTATTTAAATTTTTTATTTTTATTTTTTAAATTTAATTTTATTTTCTTGAGACAGAGTCCTGCTCTGTCACCCAGGTGTTATATCAGCTCACTACAACCTCCACCTACCAGGTTCAAGCGATTCTCATGCCTCAGCCACCTGAGTAGCTGGGACTACAGGTGGGTACCACCATGCCAGGCTAATTTTTGTATTTTCAGTACAGATGGGCTAGTCTTGAACTCCTGAACTCCTGACCTCCAATGAGCCACCTGCCTCAGCCTCCCAAAGTGCTGGGATTACAGGTGTGAGCCACCACACCTGGCCCTCCATACTATTTCTTGAAGATACTAAGCTCTTTACCTTGCTCACAGTCCTTATTCCCTGCAATTTGAATGATCTTCATCTGGATATCTGCATGGCTAGCTCCTCACTGCTCTTAGGGCTCTATTCCAAGTATCCCTCTCAGTGAGGTTCTCAAATATTCCAACCAACCTAACCCATATTCCTAATCTCTTTTCTCTTTTCTTTCATCCCCAAGCCCTATCACTGTTTAACACATTATAATCTTATTTATCTTGATTATTTTCTACTGTTCATCCAGTGGAACAAAAAACTCAAAGGGCAAGTATCATATCTTTTGTTGACTGTTTTATACCTAGCACAAAGAAGCACCTGGGACAGGACAGGTGCTCAACAAATACAAAATTTGTTAAATGAATCAATAAATAGTAACTCTCCTTCATAAGATCCTTTATTTTTAAAGAAGATTATGCTCCGTTAATTCCACATTTTCTATGAATTTACTCTGAGAACTTTATCCATCAGAAATTCTGCAGGCCAATAAAGGACTTAAAGCTGCTGGCTTATTACAAATATTTGACCACAACCAATAGTTAAAAAAAAAAAGTTATATGGAGTTCAATTACATAAGCACATACACATAACTACCTTTACTACACATGCTGCATTCTAATATTTTCTATTTCTTTTTTTTTTTTTTTTTTGAGACAGAGTCGAGCTCTGTTGCCCAGGTTGGGGTGCAGTGGTGCAATCTTGGCTCACTGCAAGCTTCACCTCCCAGGTTCAAGCAATTATCCTGCCTCAGCCTCCCAAGTAGCTGGGATTATACGTGACTGCCACCACGCCCAGCTAATTTTTGTATTTTTAGTAGACACGAAGTTTCACTATGTTGGCCAGGCTGGTCTCGAACTCCGGACTTTGTGATCCACCCATCTCGGCCTCCCAAAGTGCTGAGATGACAAGCGTGAGCCACCGTGCGGGGCCTCATTTTTCTTAAATTAACCAAGAACTCACAAAATCAGTCAAGTTTCATCACTAAGTCACTACCAGTGGTTTGAAAAACTGGACTAATGCTAGCAAAATGTAGGTGCTATAAACCAAGGTTTATAACGCACCAATTTCTAAAGACATATCAAGATTCACTGTATCCCAATGTGGACCCTTCAAACCAGCATAATCAAAACTATAAAAATTAAACTGCCATCTAATATATGCCATGCACATTGTTTTAATTTTTTTTTTTTTTTTTGAGATGGAGTTTCACTCTTGTTGCCCAGGCTGGAGTGCAATGGCACGATCACAGCTCACCGCAACCTCTGCCTCCTGGGTTCAAGCGATTCTCCTGCCTCAGCCTCCTGAGTACCTGGGGTTACAGGCGTGTGTTGCCATGCCCGGCTGATTTTGTATTTTTAGTAGAGGTGGGGTTTCTCTATGCTGGTCAGGCTGATCTCGAACACCCGACCTTAGGTGATCCACCCACTTCGGCCTTCCAAAGTGCTGGGATTACAGGCATAAGCCACCTCGACCAGTCTGTTTTAATTTTAATTAGGATATCAGTATTTAATTTTGTAACATATACACAATACTTATTCCTATAAATATGCGTATCACCTTGGAAGTGAATTTAAAAAGGAATACACCACGCCTGGCCCCTTCCTCATTTATTCTAAAACTATTATTTTGTTTGCCCATTTCTGGTTAGATATTGTGACAGTGGTAAATGCATGAAGCATACAGGCTGGTATGTCATCAATAGTGATACATAGTAGATAATTAGTAGATACATAATAGTGATAATTAGTAGATACATAATGCCAGAAAAAAATATAAGGCAGATATGAATATACTGCTCTTTGGAGTCAACTAAAATTGGTTTATTCTGTGTATACACAACTTCGATCACCTAACTCCAGAATGATGCCACCTAGCCCAGTGTTTCCTAAGCATTACTGACATTTGGGACCAGATAATTATTTGCTGGGGGCTGTCAAGTGCACTGTAGGATGTTTAGCAGCAACTGTCATCCCTACCCACTAGATACCAGCAGCAATCCCCAGTGTGGCAGCCAAAAGTGGCTCCGGGAATTACCAAATGTCCTGTGGGATAACTCCTGACCAAATCCAATCTTCTTCTCAGGATCATGTCTACATTTCCAGTAACCACCTTCTAGGTAATTCTAAGTGTATTTTTTAACATCCTCTCTAAAGAAAATATTCTGGTTGGGCGCGTTGGCTCATGCCTGTAATGCCAGCACTTTGGGAGGCCAAGGTAGGTGGATCACAAGGTCAGGAGTTTGAGACCAACCTGGCCAACCCTGTCTCTACTAAAAATACAAAAAATTAGCTGGCCGTGGTGGCAGGTGCCTGTAATCCCAGTTACTCAGGAGGCTGAGGGAAGAGAATCACTTGAACCCAGGAGGCAGAGGTTGCCATGAGCTGAGATCACACCATTGCACTCCAGTTCTGTTGCCTGTGAGACTGCGTCTAAAAAAAATAAAAAAAAAAAAAAAGTAAAAAAAATACTCTAAATCAAAATTATTAATATTTTCCAATATTCTAAAAAATATTCTTAAAAATGAGATGATACTCTGACATGGCCATTAGATTTATCCGAAGATTAATTTATTATCATTGTTATTTTTCTTTTCAAGATGGAGTCTTGCTCTGTCACCCAGGCTGAAGCGCAGTGGCATAATCTTGTCTCACTGCAACCTCAGCCTACTGGGTTCAAGCGATTCTCCCGCCTCAGCCTCCTGAGTAGCTGAGATTACAGGTGTGCCATCATGCCCAGCTAATTTCTGTATTTTTAGGAGAGACAAGGTTTCACCATGTTAGCCAGGCTGGTCTCAAACTCCTGACCTCACGATCCACCTGCCTCGGCTTCCCAAAGTGCTGGAATTACAAGTGTAAGCCACCATGCCCAGCCAATCTGAAGATTAATTTTTAAAGCCCCAAAACATTTATGACTTACTAAAGTTATATGGAGGGTTTGTAGACAAAGTTAGCACTAAAATGCCTAATTCTTGAATTCTGGTTTTGTCTTCTTGCTGCTAAAAGTGACTTAGGGCACACCTATTTCTGATGATATTGCTCTTAATTGCTTAGTCTCTGGGAATTAAAAGTCTCATTAGATTCATTTTTTCACTCTCTATTTTTCAAACCTGTTCAAACCTTCTCTACCTCCCAGAAAATGTCAAAGTACCTTCTAAGCCATTGTAAGTAACTTTTAGAGCACTGCTCATTTTACCTTTCATGTCCATTCCTACTAATGGCTCCCAACCCAGGCCTCAACTTCTAGGTTTAGGTCCACTGGTTATTTCATTTTTGTACACTTGTACTAGACACTAAATTGTTGTCTCTTTTCTCTGTCCTTCAAATTATATAACATACCATCACTAGACAGATCTTAAAACACCACTGTAATTATATCATTCTACTATTTCTAAGTGTTAAATGAGTCCTCCAATTCTAGAGAATATTTTAGGTATACATAATTTGGGTTATGCTATGGGCTGAAATGTGTCTCCCCGCCCACTGCCCCAAATTTGTATACTGAAGCTATAACCTCCAATGTAATGGTATATAGAGATGGGGCCTCTGGGTGATAATCAGGTTAAGATGTATTTATGAGGAGAGGGCCCTCATGATGTGACTGGAACCCTATAAGAGGAGATACCATAGACTTTGCTTCCTCTCTCTGTCATGTGAGAACACAGCAAGAAGGCTGTCATCTACCAGTCAGGAAGAGAGCCTCCTCTAGGGAACCAAATTGGCCAGCATCTTGATCTTGAACTTCCCAGCCTCCAAAAATGTGAGATATGAATTCCTATTGTTAATAAACAAAGAAGAAAAACTTAAGCTGGATTCCAATAACATTGCTGGACTTCTCAACTACCTGATCTTGGTTTGATTTTTGGTTGCTATCCATACTGATTAATCCTCCATCCAACCATCACTCAAGATGAAGAAGAGGAATAGAGCAAGAATCAGGAACAAAGCTAATAAGTTAATCAACAAGTTCATTAAGAACAACAGTAGCACTAGACCATGAGTTTTCTTCTCTAACTGTCCAGAGGCCCTTTTCTGCAAATGTCTACCAATGGATGAATGAACTCTTATTTTCCAATTTACCAAAATCTTGAGACACTGGGGTAGGAAGGTTAGACATGCAAAGACATATCAGATCTAAAGGGTCTGTCCTCAAAAATCAATTCTCACCTCCGTGATGGGAGAAGCAAATAGGAGGGCTTCAACTCCAAAGAAAGCTGAGAGATCAGTAGATGATAATCCGCCTTCCAGATTATTTCTGTGCATTCAAACAATGGCCCTTCTAGTAGATCATTGCTATAATCACACACAAGTTTTCTTCAAGGCATAAGTCCCTGTTGAGTAACTTCTGTGATTAGATTTTAGGCCACCAGGACTCCTTTGGTACCTATCTCTACCATCTTCCCTCGCCTATCACTTTCTTCACCCCACTGCTGCTTTCTCAAAATCCTGCCTCACCTCCCTCACTCTCCATCTACAGTACTTGTCTCCCACCCCCACCAGTAACTCTACACATTTGCTGCCTTAGAATTGAATGCCCATTAAACACAGATCCTTGGGGTAAATAGGAGTTTTATAGGATCATTAAAACTACAGCAAACATTTGTATTCAAATAAAACAAAAATAACTTTTTTATAAATTTTTTTAATAAATGCTTTTCCAAAAATAAACTGAGGATGGTAGAGTGGTGTAAAATAGGGTTGAAACTAGCCTGCAAAGCCAGGCGCTGTGGCTCACACCTGTAATGCCAGCACTTCGGGAGGCTGAGGAGGGCAGATAACCTAAGGTGAGAAGTTCAGGACTAATATGGCAAACAGAGTGAAACCCCATCTTTACTAAAAATACAAAAATTAGCCAGGCGTGGTGGTGGCCACCTGTAATCTCAGCTACCTGGGAGGCTGAGGCAAGATAACTGCTTGAACCCAGGAGGTGGAGGTTGCTGTGAGCCAAAATCATGCCACTGCACTCCAGCCTGGGCGACAGAGCAAGACTCAGTCAAAAAAAAAAAAAAAAAAAAAAACTACTAGAAGGGCTATTGTTTGAATGCACAGAAATAATCTGGAAGGTGGGTTATCATCCACTGATCTCTCTGCTTTCTTTGGAATTGAAGCCCTCCTATTAACTTCTCCCATCACGCAGGTGAGAATTGATTTTTGAGGACAAACCTGTTAGATCTGATATGTCTTTGCATGTCTAATCTCCCTACCCTAATTAGAGTTCTGCAGGAGATCTACTCCTTTTTTTTTTTTTGAGACAGAGTCTCACTCTGTTGCCCAGGTTGGAGTGCAGTGGCGCAATTTCCGCTCACTACAACCTCCACCTCCTGGGTTCAAGCAATTCTCCTGTCTCGGCCTCGAGAGTAGCTGGGACTACAGGCACACGCCACCACACCCATCTAAATTTTTGTATTTTTAGTAGAGACCGGGTTTTACCATATTGGTCAGGCTGGTCTCAAACTCCTAACTTCAGGTGACCCACCCGCCTTGGCCTCCCAAAGTGCCGGGATTATAGGCGCGAGCTAGCGTGCCCAGTCTGGGATCTACTCTTAAACAACAGAGAAAATCAGTCATTTTTCCCTTTTCCCTTCCTTTCTTCCTATGAGCAGAATCTTGGTCAGAAGAGTCTACAAAGGAGATTTGACAGCATGGCAGTTCAAACTAAAAGTGGTCTGATAGTTCAGTCAAGTTTCTTCACTAAAACTGAGAGGATTTGTTTGTCTGTTTGTTTTGTATGTAAGATGAAGTTTCACTCTTCTTGCCCAGGCTGGAGTGCAGTGGTGCGAACTTGACTCACTGCCGCTTCCACCTCCTGGTTCAAGCGATTCTCCTACCTCAGCCTCCTGAGTAGCCGGTATTACAGGCACACGCCACCACACCCAGCTAATGTTGGGCAGGCCTGTCTCAAACTCTTGACCTCAGGTGATCCGCCAGCCTCGGCCTCCCAGAGTGCTGGGATTACAGGTATGAACCACCATACCCAGCCTAAAGCTGAGTTTTTAAAGTACTTGGAGAATGATTTAAAGAAGGGTTGTGGAGGATCACAAAAAAGACAACTAAAAAAAGGCATAACAAAGTCAATTTGTTAAATGCTCAGCAACAGGGTGAAGTGAAGGGGAATGGCAGAATAAGGACCTACAAATAGCTGCTCCTTCATAAAAGCAAAGAGAACACTAGCAAAAACTACAAAAATCACATTTTTCGAATTCTGGAAATTAATAAAAGCTTGTGAAAAATAAAAAAATTTTAGTGCAAAATGGTTTGGCAGTTCCTCAAAATGTTAAACATAGACTTATGATCCTACAAATCTACTTCTAAATATATACTAAAAGAAATAAAGGTACTCAAGTACATGTATACATGTTTATAGCAGCAATTCATAATAACCAAAAGGTGGAAACAACCTAAATGTACATCAATGGATGAATGCATAAACAAATCATGGTATATAAATACAATAGAATGTTTATTCAGCCATAAACAACATACATGTTACAACATGGTAAACGCTGAAAACAGACCATGTTAAAGAAGCCAGGCACAAAAGCTCACATATTGTATGATTTCATTTACAGGAAATATCGGAAATAGATAAATCCATTGATAGTAAACAAAGATTTGTGGTTGCCAGAAGATAGGGAAGGAGAAATGATGAGAAACTGTTTAATGGGTAAAGGGATTTTATTTGGAATGATGGAAACGTATCAGAACTAGACAGAGGCAGCACACATACAATATGATGAATACACTAAATGTCACTAAATTGTTTACTTTAAAATGACTGATTTTATGCTACTTGACTTTCACCTCAATGAATTATTTCTTAAAAATAAAGAGGGTATATTACAGAAATAAAGAGAATTATAAAGGAATACTATGAAAAATTATCTGCCAACAAATTAGATAACCTAGATGAAACAAATTCCTAGAAAGACACAAACTAATGAACTAAGTCAAGAACAGAAAATATGAATGGATCCAAAACAAGAGATACAGTTAGTAATCAAAAAACTTCTCAAAATAGAAGCCCAAAATCAGATAGCTATGCTAGTAAATTCTTAATATTCTAAAAAGAATTAACGCCAATCCTTCATAAACTCTTCCAAAAATTAGAATTTTTGGAATTCTAAAGTTTTCTGTCTGGAGGACAGAAAACTTTGCACATCATTCTATGAGGTTAGTTATTACTGATACCAAAATCAAACCAAGAAATCATACAAAAAAGAAAACTACAGGCCAATATCCCTTATAAAGGTAAAAATCTCAACAAAATGTTAGCAAACAAAATCTAACAACATATATAATGATTACATACCATGACCAAGTGGGATTTATTTAAAAAATACAAGGTTGGTTCATTCTATGAAAATCAACCAACATTGTATCATTTTAATAAAGGACAAAACCCACACCTGTCTATAGAAAAAAACACTTGACAAAAGCTAACATCCTTTTATGATTTGAAACAAAAAACAAAACGACTAGGAATAGAAGGGAACTTTCTCCACCAGACAAAGGCATCTGTATGAGACTCACAGCTATTAAAGTATCATACATAATGGTGAGACTGAAAGTTCCACTGTCCCTAAGATCAGGAACAAGACAGATGTCCACTTTTACTACTTCAACACTGTACTGGAGGTTCTACAGCCAAGGTAATTAAGCAAGAAAATGAAGCAAAAAGCATTCACATTGGAAAGGAAGAAGTAAAACTACAATGGAGATGACAAATACAAGTAACTCAATTTTTTAAAAGGCAAAGAACTTGAATAGATATTTTTCCAAAGATGATATACAAAAGACCAAGTAAATATGTTCAGCGTCATTAATCATAAAAGAAACCCACATTAAACCCACCATGAGATGCCACCTCACACCTATTAGGATGGCAACTATTAAAAAAAAAATGTTGGAAATAAATTAGAATCCTCATGCACGGTTACTGGATTGTACAATGGTCTAAGTACTATGGAAAATGGTATAGAAGTTCCTCATAAAATTAAAAGCAGAACTACTATATGTTCTATCAGTCTTACTTCTGGGTATACATCTAAAAGAATTTGAAAGCGGGGTCTTGAAGAGATATTGGCACACCCATGTTCACAGAAGGACTATTAAAATAGCCAAGAGGTAGAAGCAACCCAAATGTCTACCCAAAAATGAATGAATAAACAAAATGATATATACATACAATGGAATATTACTCAACCTTAAAAAGGAAGAAAATCCTGTCACATGCTACATGTTTGAACCTTGAGGATATTATGCTAAATAAAACAGAGCAGTCACAAAAAGACAAATACTCTTATATTTGTATGATTCTGCCTGCATGAGGTAACTAAAATAGTCAAATTAATAGAAACAGAAGGTAGGGGCCAGGAGCAGTGGCTCATGCCTATAATCCCAGCAATTTGGGAGGCCAAGGTGGGCAGATCACCTGAGGTCAGGAGTTCGAGATCAGTTTGGCCAACACGGCAAAACCCTGTCTCTACTACAAATACAAAAATTAGCCAGGTGTGGTGGCAGGCACCTGTAAACCCAGCTACTCGGGAGGTTAAGGCAGGATAATCGCTTGAACCCAGGAGGTGGAGGTTGCAGTAAGCCGAGATCACACCATTGCACTCCAGCCTGAGCAACAAAAGAGAAACCCTGTCTCAAAAAAAAAAAAAATTAGCCAGGCATGGTGGCAATGCCTGCAGTCTCAGCTACTCAGGAAGCTGAGGCAGGAGAATCTTTTGAACCCAGGAGGCAGAAGTTGCAATGAGCGAAGATCACACCACTACCCTCTGGCCTGGGTAACAGACCAAGACTCTGTCTCAAAAAACCAAAACAAAACAAAACAGAAGGTAGAGTAATGGTTAGCAAGGGCTAGGGGCAGAGGAAAGGGGTGAGTCGATTGTTTAATTGGCATTGTTTCAGTTCTTGTTCTTTTTTTTTTTTAAAGACGTGGTTTCACCATGTTGGTCAGGCTGGTCTTGAACTCTCAACCTCAGCTGATCTGCCCACCTTGGCCTCCAAAAATGCTTGGATTACAGGAGTGAGCCACCGTGCCCAGCTGGCATTGTTTCAGTTCTGCAAGATGACTACTAGAGATCTGCTTCACATCAATGCAAATATACTTGAGAACTACTGGACTATTCATTTTAAAATGGTTAAGGTGGTAAATTGAAAATGTGTTTTTACCACAATAAAACAATTCATTTTAAAAACAGGCTCCAGCCGGACACAGTGGCTCACGTCTATAATCCCAGTACTTTGGGAGCCAAGGTGGGTGAATCAGTTATGGTCAGGAGTTGGAGACCGGCCTGGCCAACATGGCAAAACCCTGTCTCTACTAAAAATACAAAAATTAGCCGGGCACGGTTGCGCGCACCTCTAATCAAAGCTACTTGGGAGGCTGAGGCAGAAGAACTGCTTGAACCCAGGAGGCAGAGGTTACAGTGAGCCGAGATCACACCACTGCATTCCAGTCTGGGGAACAGATTGAGACTCCATTTCAATTAAAAAAAAAAAAACATAGGCCGGACATGTTGGCTCACGCCTGTAATCCTAACACTCTGGGAGGCTGAGAGGGAGGACTGCTTGAGCTCAAGAGTTCCAAGATCAGTCCAAGCAATGTAGTAAGACCCCTTCTCTAAAAAAAATTTAAAACTACAGGCACAGTGGCTCATACTTGTAATCTCAGTGTTTTGGGAGGCTGAGGCAGGAAGAATTAGTGAGCTCAGGAATTTGGGACCAGCCTGTACAATATAGTGAGACCCTACCTCTACAAAAAATTAAAAAATTAACCGGGCATGGTAGCATACGCTGGTGGTCCCAGCTACCCGGGAGGCTGAGGTGGAAGGATCACTTGAGCCCAGAAGGTAGAGGCTGCAGTGAGCTGTGATCACGCCACTGCACTCCAGCCTTGGTACTAGAGCAAGACTGTCTTAAAAAAAAAATTTTTTTTAGCTGGGCATGATGGCACATGCCTATAGTCCCAGCTGCTGGGGGTGGAATGAGGTAGGGTGGCAGCTGAGATGGGAGGATCACTGGAGCCTGGGAGGTCAATGCTGCAGTGGGTCATAATTATGTCACTGGACTGCAGCCTGAGCAACAGAGCAAGACCCTATCTTAAAAACAATAAAAGAATGGGCTAAGGATTTGAACACTTTTCCAAAGAAGATACACAAATGGCCAAGAAGCACCTGAAACGCTGCTCAACGTAATTAGTCATTAAGGATGGCCAAGAAGCACCTGAAACGCTGCTCAACGTAATTAGTCATTAAGGAAATGCAAATCAAAATCACAATAAGCTATTACTTCACACCCACTAGGTTAGTTATAACCAAAAACAATCTCAAGTGTTGTGAGAGATGTGCAGATATTTGAACCCTAATATACTGCTGGTGGCAATATAAACGGGTACTTTGGAAAAGTTTGGCAATTGCTCAAAATTTAAATTTAGAATTACCATATGACTCAACAGTATCACTCCTAGGTATATATCTAAGATAACTGAAAATATAACATATATATATGCTAGCTGGCATATAACCATAATGCTGTTACAAAGAGCAAACAACCAAATATAAATTAATTGATGAATGAATAAGCAAACTGTGGTATATCAGTACAATGAAATACTATTCAGCCAAAAAAAAGTAGTACAAATAGGCCTACAATATAATGTACCTTGAAATACACTAAGTGAATAACGCCAGACACAAAAGGCCACATATTTTATGATTTTACTTATGTCCAGAATAAGGCAAATCCATAATGACAGAAATAAAATAGCAGCTGCCATGGGCTGGTTGAAAAGAGGAATGAGGAATATAGTAGGTTTGAAAAACGGCCCCCAAAATATCAGGTCCTAATCCCTCAAATCTATAAATGTTATCTTACTTGAAAAAAGGATCTTTGCAGATGAGAAAATTATCCTGGACTACACAGCTAAGCCTTAAATGCCATCACAAGTGTCCTTGTAAGAGAACAAAGGGAGATTTCACACATACTCTAGGAAAAGGTGATATGAAGACAGAAGCAAAGATCAGAGTGACATGGCACAAGCCAAGGAATGTCACATCCACAAACTAGAAGAGGCAAAGAACGGATTCTCCACTAGAGTTTCCCAGGGGAGTACAGCCCTGCCAACATCTTGATTTAGGTCTCGTGAAACTTATTTCGGACTTCTGACCTCCAGAACGAAGGGAGAATAAATTTTTGTTGTTTTATGTCACCAAGTTTGTGATAATTTGTTATAGCAGCCATGGGAAAGTAATATAGGGAGTGACTGCTAATGGATACAAGATTTCTTTAGGGTTGACGAAATGTCTTGGAATTAGATATTGCTGATGGTTATACAATTTTATTAATATATAATACTAAAAACCATTCAGTTTCGCACTCCAAAGGGTGTATTTTATGGCATATGAATTATATCTCAAAGAAAAAAAATGCCTAGCAACAGGCTGGTATAACCCTCCGTCTCCCAACAACTGCTGCTAAATTTTCTTTTTTCTTTTTCTTTTTTTTTTAGATGGAGTTTCACTTTTGTTGCCCAGGCTGGAGTGCAATAGTGTGGGTTCAGGTGATTCTCCTGCCTCAGCCTCCCAAGTAGCTGGGATTACAGGCATGCACCACCACCCCCAGCTAATTTTGAATTTTTAGTAGAGACGGAGTTTCTCCACATTGGTCAGGCTGGTCTTGAACTCTCGACCTCAAGTGATCTGCCTGCCTCGGACTCCCAAAGTGCTAGGATTACAGGCTTGAGCCATCGCAACCAGCTGCTGCTAAATTTTCAAAGCACCATTAAGCAGACTCAATTCCTAACAAGGGTTAGGTAATTAGGATAATGGAACAATGCAAGATAATCTAGCCAACGAAAAGAATTAAGCTAGTATCAGGTGGTCAATTTATAAACTGTAGTGGTAGTCATACATTCCCAAGGATGGAACAGTTATATCTCCTTGCAGAGTGAACACTTCTCCAATACCAAGGACTTGGAGGACCAAATAAACTATACGTAGGATTACCAAATATGCTGGTACAACCAAGGCAGTTGCAGTTTAAACAGCTGTCCCTGTGTAATTATGGATAGTTGCCACTCTTCAGTCTTTATTAAGTCCTTTAGTTTAGATGATAAATTATATAGTCAACCTAGTTATAAGGAATCTAGAGTTTTTGAAAAGCTGTGAGAGCATATTCTATGCAGGCCAGATAGTGCCTATCATGACTCCTTATGTAACTTGGATCTCTGCGATTGGGACACTCCTAGGGAAAAAATCCCAGTAAGACTTCTGCAGAGCATTCAGTTTGTTTCAAACTTACACACACCAATACTTAAGCTCAACTCTCAGAATTGTATCATTCAGTATTATCCAAGTGACTGATTAATTTATACACTGAAGGGAAAGAACAAGAAATGGACCTACGTATACCTGTAAATTTACGAGTATAAGAAGCTAACAATAAGATTAAAATAGCTTGTGCCCACATTAACTGTTAAAAGCCAAAAAGTGAATGTCACAATTCTCTTTTCACATATCAAATTGACGCTAATGTAATATTTTAATATTGCTGCATGAGAGTTGAGTTGGTGGGGGAGTACGTTAAAAAATTAGGGAGAAACTGTTCCTCTACAGAAAGACCATCATGTAAGATGTGTAGCCAAACATAGATGTTTGATGTTCCGATATTTGCTATTTTGGCGGAACTATAGCTATAAAATGTATTGAGTCAGTAGAATTAAAACATATCCCAGTCCACAAAAAACTAAGAGAGAAATTATACAGGAATGATAAGAATCTGCACAGTTCTGATATTCTCATGACTAGAGAGAAAAGGGACAGGGGGAAGCATCAAGGTGGCATCTGAGAGAAATTTAATAAGACCATTCATTCAATAAAAGTTTGGGCCAACAAAGTGCCAGGTGCCGGTCTGGGGATACAGCAGTGATCCAAAGTCCTTCACTTCAGGGAGCTGACATTCCAGAAGGGGTAGTCAGGAAATAATGTTTTTAAACAAAAGTAAAATGGTTATATAAACACTAAGGAGAAAAATAAAGTAGGAAATGAAGGCAGGTTAACATTCATATAACATGAATATGCCTATCTGGAGAAGAGTACTCCTGCAAACACAAAGGCTCTGAGACTGGAGCACTTAACACATGTAAGGACTGATCAAGAAAGAGGCTAACATAAGTGGGCCCAATAAAAAGGGTAACAAGTTAGAAATGAGCAGTGGCTCACGCCTGTAATCCCAAGTGCTGGTCTGGGGATACAGCAGTGATCCAGTCCTTCACTTCAGGGAGCTGAAATTCCAGAAGGGATAGTCAGAAAATATTTTTTTTTTAACAAAAGTAAGATGGTTATATAAATACTAGGGAGAAAAATAAAGTAGAAAACTTTGGGAGGCTGAGGCAGGCAGATCACGTGAGGTCAGAAGTTCAAGACCAACCTGGCCAACACGGTGAAGCCCCATCTCTACTAAAAATACAAAAATTAGGTCAGGCACTGTGGTTCACACCTGTAATCCCAGCACTTTGGGAGGCCAAGGCGGGCAGATCACAAGGTCAGGAGATGAAGGCCATCCTGGCCAACATGGTGAAACTCCGTCTCTACTAAAAATACAAAAATTAGCCAGGTGTGTCAGCATGCATCTGTAGTCCCAGCTACTCGGGAGGCTGAGGCAGGAGAACGGCTTGAACTCAGGAGGCAGAGGCTGCAGTGAGCTGAGGTGCCACTGCACTCCAGCTTGCGCAAGAGAGCAAGATTCCATCCCAAAAAACAATAATAATAATAATAATACAAAAAAGCTCAGTGTGGTGGTGGGCACCTGTAATCCCAGCTTTCTGGGAGGCTGAGGCAGGAGAATCGCTTGAACTTGGGAAGCAGAGGTTTCAGTGAGCCAAGACCCCATGATTGCACTCCAGCCTGAGGGACAGAGTAAAACTCCTTCTCGAAAAATAAATAAATAAAAATAAATTCTTCAGCTTTTACCCTGAGTGTGATGACAGATTACTGGAAGATTCTGAGTGTGGAGTAATATGATCTGACTTTCATCAGGATTGCTCTGGCTACTGTGTGGAGAATAGACTATAGAGTAACAGTGGAAGCAGAAGACAAGAAGCTACTGAAATATTATAAACAAAAGATGATGGTAGTATTAAACAGGGTGGAAAAATGGAGATACTAAGAAGTCAGACTCTAGATCAAAATCTAGAAGGCCCACAAGGTTCACTGATGTATTCGGTTTGGAATGTGAAGAGGAGGAGGAGGACACATAAGATGTAATGCTGAGCAAGTAAATCTGAGATCAGAACTCAAGGAGAGTTCTGGGGTAGGTACTTAAATTTTGAAGTCTTCGGTATGTAGCATTATTTAAAATACAAGACTGGATGAAATCACTCAGGGAAAGAGGTCTGAGATCCAAACCCTGGGGCATTTCATTGATTAGAGGTCATGGAGATGAGAAGGAGCTGGTAAAGAAAATTAAAAAGAAACAATTATTTGCAGCCATTCAAGTGAGAGGAGAATCAAGAGAAGCATCCCAAGGAGGAGAAAAGGAACAACTCTAATATATGCTGCCAATAGATCAAATAAAATCAAGAAAATCAACTAAAACTGACCAATGGCTTAAGCAAAGTGGAATTCATTGGTGACCTTTACAACAGTGGGTTTAGGAAAAATGAGAATAGGAAATAGCAAACATGGACAACTCTGGAGAAATTTTCCTGTAAGGACAAGCAAATACAAAATAAAATAAGCACATGGGGGATGTGGCATCAAAAATGAGACCTTTAAGGTGAGGTGATAGTACAATGAGTATGTTTGCTATGTTAATGATCTGGAGAGACAAAAAACTTAACCCTAGACAAAGAGAAGTCTTGCTAGAATAATATCCTTAAATAAACAAGTGCACATGTAGAGGTTTTGGCCTAACAGAAGTCAAATTATTCACCCAGAGTAACAAGACAATGCTTTGAGATCATATGGAAAAGGGTTAAATGGAAGACAAATGGCTGTGGTAGCCATCCTCCAAGATGGCCCTAAATGAATCCCACTTTCTAGAATTCACACAGTTGTAGCCTTCTTCCACACTGTAAAAGGGCTGGCCTGTGGGACCAGGGACCAAGCACATACAGCAGGAAACGATGGTATACCACTTCTAAAATTAGGTCATAAAGACTCTGCCCTTCTTCTTCTTGGATACAAGTTCTCTTGAATCATTTGCTCTTAAGTAAGCCAGCTGCTGTGACATGAGCAGCCCCATGGAGACGCCCAGAGTGAGGATCTGAGGCCTCTTGCCAATAGCCCAGTGAGTGAGCTTAGCGGCGGATAATCCAATCCAAGTCAATTCTGCAGACTGATAATCCAGCCAAAAGTTTAAATACAACCTCATGAAAGACCCTGAGCCAGAACCAGCCAGCTAAGCCACTCTTGGATTCCAGACCTTCAAAAACTACAAGGTCATAACATTTTTTTATGTTAAGCTACTAAGTTTTGAGATAATTTGTTACACGGCAATTGATAACTAAAACAATGGGTCTCACTGAGCTGTAATCACAAATTGCTGGGCACAGAATTCACCTATAATCTCACTTACTAGCATGCATGACTTCAGGTGACCTCCCCCACGTCCAGCTGCACGGAATTACCTCATGAAACGCAGCCCTTGACAAAGAGGGTATGATAAAAGAAGTCGGCTTTATAGAACTTAACATCCATGATGCTCTTACTTTCTTTTTTTTATTTTTTTATTTGAGAGGGAGTTTCGCTCTGTGGCGCAGGCTGGAGCGTAGTGACGCAATCTCGGCTCACTGCAACCTCTGCCTCCCAGGTTCTAGGGATTCTCCCACCTCAGCCTCCTGAATAGTTGGGATTACAGGCATGCACCACCACACCCGGCCAATTTTTTTTGTATTTTTAGTAGAGACAGGGTTTCACCATGTTGGTCAGGCTGGTCTCTTAACTTCTGACTTCGTGATCCGCCCGCCTCGGCCCCCAGAAGTGCTGGGATAACAGGCCTGAGCCAGTTACTTTCTTTTTCAAAAGATCTGGCAAAAGAATGCCACTACCTTCCTCTCCTTTCTCAAGAAAGCAATTTAGAGGGTTCCCAAATTACTTATATCAACAACTGGCCTGAACTAATCATACACATTCAGATTCCCTCAGTAAAATATTAAATACTAAACAGGGGGCCGGGCGCGGTGGCTCACGCCTGTAATCCCAACACTTTGGGAGGCCAAGGCGGGCGGATCACAAGGTCAGCAATTCCATACCAGTCTGGTCAACATAATGAAACCCCGTCTCTACTAAAAATACAAAAAATCAGCTGGGTGTGGTGGTGTGTGTCTGTAATCCCAGCTAGTGGGGAGGCTGCAGACGGAGAATTGCGTGAATCCAGGAGGTGGAGGATGCAGTGAGCCAAGCTCACGCCTTTGCACTCCAACCCGGGCGACGCTGTGAGACTTCAGCTCAAAAAAAAAAAAAAGTACTGAACAGCTATGCTTTAGCACAGGAAACGGCAAGACAGCGAAACTGAAGGAAAAAAGATACAACTTTGGCACTGATTAAGGAGACCTCTCTCTTCTTACCTCAGGTTTACAACGCAGCTTTTAAGAACTTGAGCTATTCCAGGCAGGAGAAGGTCACATCCTTGATGTAGCCAGAGAGAAGCATTAGTTACATGTGAAAAGAAAATTTTAGATCCCCCCGCCGACGTGACACCGTAATTGGGGTGTTTATCAGTCATCTCACACTTAACCAGAAAAGTGAACTCAACTTCCCCCGTATCTGTTCCTCCCATCTACCCTCAGCAACGGGAACATCCCACCCGCCAAATGCCCGTATCCAAAGGCTCCAAAGCACCCTAGGTCCTGGCTCTCACAGGAGGGACTCCATCAGGGTTCCAGGGGCTGCGTTAGGAGTCCCGGGAGCCACGCAGTAAACACGACAACTAGACCTGGCCGATGGGGAGAGAGGTGGGTACACTGAAATGCCGTTAAGGGGTCTGGGCCCACAGATCTCCAGAACGAGGGAGGGCCTGCGGTTACAAAACAGCTTTCAGATTTTTAAATGCATTGAGCGCCAAGAGACTCTGCGGGGGCGATGGGGGAGGGGAGCGCGCTGGGAGCCAGGAAAGGCCCCTTCTCCAGAGGCCTGGGCCCAAGCCGGGGTGGGGGCGTCCGCGCGGGGGAGGGGAGGCTGGTGTGCCAGCAGCGCCGGCTGAGGTTAGGGAAGTAGGTGCGCGTGAGGGGACTGAGAGACCCGCTTCTGCCCTCACTCTCACTAGAAAGCGGCCGCACCGCAGAGGCCGCTCCGGCAGCGCACGGCCAGGCGCGGTGTCGCGACCCGCAGGGCTGCGACTCGCCAGAAATCCCTCAAGTTTCCCCTCAGGGAACGCTGAAGCAGCGCCACGCCCCCGTCCTTACGGGTCTTGGCTGGGGTTCCTGAGCTGCCGGCCACGCACGGGTCCCGGAGGCGCTCGCGGGGAAAAGCCGGCGGCGACTACACCTCCTCAGGCCCCCGGCGCCGCCAACGCGCTCGCCTCCACAGGCGCGCGTCCAGTGGAGACCTGCGATTGGCTGCCAGGTGCGGGCGCGAGGTCGGCGCGGCCAGCTGGGCGCATGCGCGCGCTCTGATGCCCCTGGTGGCGAATGAAGGACGCGGGGTTAGGTTCAGAGGGAGGAGGGCAGCAGCGATATAACCCTGAGGCCCTGGATGGATCTCTGGTAGTGAGGGCTCCAGAGCTGAGGCGGCCAGGGCTTGGGGCCGGGGATGGGCTTCCAATCCACCAGGGGAGAGTTGGCCCACCAGCAGTCCAGCTGTTATAATCCTAAATTGTGGTCCCTTGGCTGACTGTCCATGCTTAAGGGATCTTGACGAACGATTGAGCCTTACATCTGTCCTCTACAAGTTACATCTGGGGCCAGTCGAATCCAGCCTGCCACCTGTTTTTGTACAGCTGGCAGCAAGCTTAAGAACAGATTTTACAGTTTTTTTAATGGCTAAAAAACCAAAAGGAGAATATTATTTTGTGGCATGTGAAAATTGTATGAAATTCAAAATTCAGTGTCCATAAATAAAGTTTTATTGGAACAACAAGCATACGCGTTCCTTTCGGTATTGTTTTCCTCTTTTCCTGCTACAACAGCAAAGTTAATTAATTGCCAAAGACCATGTATGAAAAGCTGAAAATATTTACTATCTGGCCCTTTACAGAAAGTTTGCCCACTCTCAATTTATTTGCAGCTTTTGATTTTTTTTTCAAATCAACCAATTCTGCCAAAAGTCTATTTTAGCAATCTTTTTTTTTGGGGGGGGGGGGAGAATGTTAATCGCTTTTGGTTTCATTAATCTATAATATTATTTTCTTCTCTATTTCGTCTGTTTCTTCTGTTCTATTTCCTTTCTTCCTGTCTTCATAGGCTTGCTCTGTTACTCCTCTTTATAACTTTTAGAGATAAATGCCTACCTCATTTGCTTGTAAACTCTTTCATTTCTCTTGTATTTAATGCTGTAGATTTACCTTTAAGTGCCAATTTAACTGTGTCCCACCAGTTCTACTTGGTAATATGTTCATTATTCAATTCGTTATGTCCCAATTTTCCTAGTGATTCTAACACAAGGGTTATATAGTATATGTTATTTATTTTTGAAACCTATGAGATTTTTTACAGCTATTTTCTAATTCTAGATCCTTGAGGAATCGCCACACTGTCTTCCACAAATAAGGCACATGAAAGATAAACCTTAATGTACATATGTACACCCATAAAACCACCATCCAGATCCAAATATGGAACATTTCCAGTGCCCCGGCACTTTCCCCATATGCTTCCCAGTCGACAGCCCAGTTTTTCATAAGGTAGGAGGGGGCAAAACTTGAATAGACATTAAATTTTTTAAAAATATTCAAGTAGCCAATAACTATATAATCTCAAGATCCATTACTCATCAGGGAAATGCAAATTAAGGCCACAGTGAGATACCACTACAACTTCAAGAGAAGGGCACTTACTAAAAGCACTGACAGTACTCAGTGCTGGATCAGGAGCAATGGAATTCTCAATATCAGTGGTGGGAATGTAAATTGTTTCAATCACTTTAGAAATGTATTTGGCAGTATCTACACTAGAAAGCTAAATATATTCAGTTCCAGCACTTCTCATAGCTATATATACCCACAAGAAGTGACTACATGCTTACCTGCACAAGCTCATAGCAGCTTTATTCAAAATTGCCAAAGAATCAGCCTCAAAGTCCATCAACAATGAAATAGATTTATGTAAATCTACCATAGTCGCTCAACAAAATTCTACCCAGCAATGAAAAAGAATGTGCTACTGCTACACACAGCAAAAGTGCATCTTGCTCATTTTAATTTTAATTTAATTTTATTTTGAGACAGAGTCTTGCTGTCACCCAAGCTGGACTGCGTGATCTCAGCTCACTGCAAACTCCCTCTCCCAGGTTCAAGCGATTCTCCTGCCTCAGCCTCCCGAGTACCTGGGACTACAGGTGTGTGCCACCACGATTGGCTAATTTTTCTACTTTATGTACAGAAGGGGTTTCACCATGTTGGCCAACCTGGTCTCAAATTCCTGCCCTCAGGTGATTCACCTGCCTCAGCCTCCCAAAGTGCTGGGATTACAGGTGTGAGCCACCATGCCCAGCCATCTCACTTATTTTAAAAAGCCAAAGACGAGAATCTTTGTGTGATTCCATTTATTTAAAGTTCATAAACAAGTAAAACCTCTATGGTCAGAATAGGGGATACCTTGTTGGGAGGATTTAACTGGGAAAGGGCACAAAGACTTCACAGCTACTTCTTGATAATAGGGAACTGATGAGATGTCACTGTAAGTAAAACCTGACCGTTGATGACGTTGCTTGTTAGCATCTACAGCCACAATGCACACATGGCCTAGCCTCACTTCTGCCTTTCAGAACTACTGGAAGTGAGTAGAACATATTTTCAGCTAGAATCCTTGCTGCAAGGGAGACTGGCATCTCTAGTGTTCATAGCCATCTTTTTAGTTTTTACAGGCGACAGCTGAGGGTTGTCACCTGTAACGTTGCTCACAATAATGGAAGCCACATCACTTGAGCCTGGCTGAACTGAAGTTTGAATAATAACTTTTGTTTCACAAGGCAACCCTTGCAGTTGCTCTGGCTTTTTAAATGTGTGATGGTTCTTGCTTTTGTGCTCTGTTTCCTCCTTCAACGTCAAAAACTGCAGCCGGCACTTGGAACATTGACGGACTCTCTTGCTGCTATGCCTCCAACAATGACTCATGTATGGTGTTGCAGTTTTGAAAATTTTGAGACAAAAGGGACAAAGCAAATGCTTTGTGTTTTCATGGCATGTTCTGAAATGTGTTTCCACATCAGCAAAGAATGACGATCTGTAATGGCAAACATGGCACACATAGGGCATTTCGCCAGGCTTATGATGGTCCTTCATGTGTTGTAAGAGAACCTGATCTGTTTTGAATGACAATTCACAGATCTTACAGACAGCAGAGGGCCCCTGGGCGATGTGCACACTGTCAACGTGACACTGTAGCCAGAAGGGAGTGGGAAACTGCCGGTGGCAGTGCTGACAGGTGGTGTGGTTTTCCCAGCTGTCGTTCCTCTGCTTCTCAAATTCCAAATGATGCTTCACGTGATTCATGAACTTAATATTTTTTAGAGTTTTCAAGCAGCTGAGGCATTTAAAGGTGGTGTGAGTCTTCTGTTCCGGCTGCCCATCTCCTTTATGCTGTCCATAGTAAAAGTCACAAAGTAACACGATCGGATTTTCTTTCTTGGGATCAAGGGTCTTCTTTTGACTTGCTAGACTTGAAACGTCTGTTATTACCAGGCCATCAAAGTCATTTGCTCTCTCTGGATTCCTAAGATTGAAAGGTGCCCTTTCATTAGCATCAGCCCAAGGAAATGTTACTCCATTCTGAACACGGTTTGATGAGTTGCGGACCCCCTGTGAGGGTGCATTTGTGCTTATAATAGTAGAGTTATCTGAAGCGACTACAGCTAAACAACGTACCCCTGGGATTCCATCCCTGAGTTTAACCCTTTTGGGATTTCTGCTGTTTGTATCTGAAATGGAAAGTAGCTTTGAATCAGGAGAATTCTCATTTCTGCCTTCTCCAGAGACCACAGCTCCGACTAGACACTGAGTCCCTGGTGGGAGTGAATCTGAGGAATTGGGAGAGACAACTTGTGGTGAGCTCATTTTATAACCAGGTTCAGAAAAAGACGCCATAGTGACAGGACTATCTATTGATCTTTCTTCAGATGGAGAAACTGGCATAATGGCTTTTGCTGTAGAAGTCACATGATTGGCAGGCTGTGACACGTGAGCAGGATCTTGACGGAAATGGCCTTCTTTTCTTCTTGAATTTGAGCCTGGGGTGACTCTGTTCAAAATGTTTGAAATGACTGGTTTCGAATTTGAAATCACCCCAACAAAGAGAACTTCGGCGTGCTTATGTACATGCTCCACCCCAACGAAGATCACCTCTGGGTCTTCATCCTCATCCCTCTGTTTGGATTCTCCCAAATTCTTCTGTGGTGATTCCGCTTCCTTACACAAAAAGACATCTCCCATTTTCAATTTACTTTTTGCTTGAAGCCACTGGTCCCTTCAACTTCCAGAGCTGTCTTTTTACAAACTGCCACCTAAGTGCAACCATGTGACAATAGTCAATATTTATTTCAAAAAACAAAACCATTACTTTATTGTATCCTCCCTTAAAACACTGAGATAACTATTAACATCACTATTTGACACATCAGAAATAAGGCTTGAAACATTTAAATGGCATGATAATTTCAAATTTACCTCTCTCTCCTCCCCTGGTCTTCTGCAGTTGTGAAGCAAAGGAAGCAAGATTTCAGAGGGTGCAGATGAAACATCTCAGAATGCTTGCCTCTTTAAATTTTGCACCCTGGATGCCTCACTCATTTCCTCCTCATCCCACATGTACTCTCTCACATGTCTAAGGTTTCTAACCAACTTGAACAAAACTTCTCTCAAAAACATTCTGCTCCTAGCCTGGGCAACATAGCAAGACCCCATCTCTACAAAAATAAAAATTAAAATAAAAAAAAATTAGCTTGGCATGGTGCTACACAGCTGTAGTCCCAGCTACTTGGGAGGCTGAGGCAAGAGGAACACTTGAGCCCAGGACTTCAAAGCTATGATCATGCCACTGCACTCCAGCCTGGGCAACCAAGTGAGACCCCCATCACACACACACAAAAAACCACAACACACACACACACACACACCCTTTCCTGTTCCTGTAATGTTCCTTTTCTCAGTAAACCCAGTTGCTCAGTCTACAAACTTCAGTCATCCTTTGCCAGACTTTCTCTCATATCCTACAGCCAATCAATTAGCAAACTCAGTCTGCTCTATCCTCTAAAGATAACCAGAATCTGACTTCTCCCTTCTATATCCACTGCCACCTCCCGCATGGAAGGTACCATGTTGTCTCCCTGGATCATTGCATAAGTTGCCAGTCTTAAACGTTTTGTCAGATCTCCCCATGGTGGCCCCAATGCCCCTGTTAAAATATACAGGAGAGCAAGTAAGTCTTCAATGACTTTCCATCTCATTCTTAGGAAATACCAGTAAACTTAAAATTTCCCCATAGAACCTTAGGTCATCATTGCCCTTGCTAATTCCTCTCTTGCTCTTCTGTAGCTATTCTGAGCTCCATGAGTCTGGAACACACCAGGCCTTTTTCTTTTTCAGAACTTTTATTGTTCCCCAACCTTGCATGCCTCTTTCCCCAGATTAACCTCATCTGGGGTCCCAGTCTGCCTCAGGCCACGGTTCCTCTCAGCAAGGGGAATCCCCACCACGATATAAAAAATCACAACCTCCTTAACTCATATGCTCTAACCCTCAATGCTATTTTTCAACTTAGCATTTTCACTGCCTAACACACAATATGTAAAATATATCTTGCAAGCCCAAGAGTTTGAGGTTACAGTGAGCTATAATCATGTCACTGCATCCAGCCTGGGTGACAGAGGAAAGGAAGACTCTGTGTCTTAAACAACAACAACAGGCCAGGCGCAGTGGCTCATGCCTGTAATCCCAGCACTTTGGGAGGCTGAGGTGAGTGGATCACCTGAGGTCAGGAGTTCGAGACCAGCCTGGCCAACATGATAAAACCCTGTCCTCCTAAAAATACAAAATATTAGCTGGACATGGCGGCATTCGCCTGTAATCCCAGCTACTCGGGAGGCTGAAGCCGGAGAATTCTTGACCCCAGTAGGTGGAGGTTGCAGTGAGCCAAGATCATGCCATTGCACTCCAGCCTAGGCAGCAAGAGTGAAACTCTGTCTAAAAAAAACAAAACAAAACAAAACAAAACAAAACAAAACAAAGGGACAGTCGAAGTGGCTCAAACCTGTAATCCTATCACTTTGTGAGGCCAAGGTGGGAGGATTGCTTGAGGTCAGGAGCTCCAGATCAGCCTGGGCAACATAGCAAGACCCTTCTCTACAAAAAATTTAAAAATATGACTTGTTTCTTTTCTGTGTTTACCCACTACAGCGTATGCCACATGAGGGCAGGGACTTGTGTTTCATTTACTCCTCAGCTTCTAGAGCAATGTCTGTCACACTGTACATGCTAAATCTTTGTTAAATAAATAAATAGTAGCTGTTATTAATATGATCATGTAGGTGTACAAGAGGCTCTAATCCATTAGTCCAAGTTCTGTAAGCATTTAATGAAATCCAAATCCAAATGATTTAACATTGTTGTATAAGGGAGAAGGTAAACCTATGTGTATGTGTGTATAAATTAAAACAAATACCTTCACCTTCACCTTACTACAAGGGATAGGCTCTGATACCTTCTATGCCGTATTTTATTGACTGTACGGTACAGGCTTACATTTCCATTTTAACATCTCTAAATCAGATTGCATCTCATCATAGCATCTCATCAATATGAAATACATTTAATAATTTGTTTTTGCAGAATATATTCTTATTTTACAGTGGAATCAAAAATGATGTATCTCAGATCCTTTTGTGAGAATAAGGATATGTTTGGGTTTTCACTCTGCGAGATGTGCCTCCCTCAGACCTTGTCGTATCAGCACATTTCCCATCAGATGTAAAAACAAATAAGAGAGAGTCATGTATCTTTTATAAATGATGGCATCTTA
The DNA here is from genome assembly GCA_963574635.1 of Cheracebus regulus. Lineage (NCBI taxonomy): Eukaryota > Metazoa > Chordata > Mammalia > Primates > Pitheciidae > Cheracebus > Cheracebus regulus. The sequence goes on along the minus strand of CAUYQU010051434.1, from coordinate 4,759 downwards.
GAGTCAGTGAAAAATCCTATTTCTTTTTGTAAGCTGACAGCCCGCTAAACTTATTTTCTAGTTCACTAATGGGATATCAGCAGCATTTTGGCAAATAATGGTTTAAGACAGGGATTGGAAAATTGGCCCTTCTCCTGTTTCTGTACAGGCAGGAAGCCAAGAATGTTTCTTACATTTTTAAGGTACTGTTTTCTTACTTTTTTTTATTATTAAGATTTTTTTTAAACTTTTACATTTTTAAATTTGGGGGAATAAACAAGCCAAAGGAGGCCAAGCACGGTAGCTCACACCTGTAATCCCAGCACTTTGAGAGGCCAAGGTGGGCAAATCTCTTGAGCTCAGGAGTTCGAGACCAGCCTGGCCAACATGGTGAAACCCCCATCTCTACTAAAAATACAAAAATTGGCTGGGCGTGGTAGTGGGTGCCTGTAATCTCAGCTACTCAGGAGGCTGAGGCAGGAGAATCACTTGAACCTGGGAGGTGGAGGTTGCAGTGAGCTGAGATCGCACCACTGCACTCCAGCCTGGCTGACAGAGCAAGACTCTCTCAAAAATTAAAAATAAAAATAAAAAAATTTGAAAGCAAAAAAGGAGTATTTTGTGATGTGAAAATTATATAACATTCAAAATGTCAGTGTTCACTTTAAAGTGTTGTGGAACCAGCCATGATCATTTGTTTAGTGCTGTTGTCCATGGCCGCTTTTGCACTTCTATGACAGAGGTGAGTATAGTAGTCATCCCTTATCTTCAGGACATGTGTTCCAAGACCCCCAACGTGGATGCCTGAAACTGCAGATGGAACCAAATTCAATATGTACTATGTTTTTTCATATTTGTACATACCTATGATCGATTTTAATTTATAAATTAGGCACAGTAAGAGGTTAAATATAACAAAATAATTATAACAATATATTCTACTAAAAGGTATGTGAGGCAGGGTGTGGTGACTCACACCTGTTATCTCGGCACTTTGGGGGGCTGAGGCTGGTGGATCATCTGAGGTCAGGAGTTTGAGACCAGTCTGGCCAACATGGTGAAACGCCGTGTCTACTAAAAATACAAAAATTAGCTGGGCATGGTGGTGCGCGCCTGTAATCCCAGCTACTTGGGAGGCTGAGGCAGGACAATTGCTTGAACCCGGGAAGCAGATGTTGCAGTGGGCTGAGACTGTGACACTGCACTCCAGCCTAAGCGACCAGAGTGAAACTAAGTCTCAAAAAAATTTTAATTTACATACCTAATTTAATTAATTGAATTAAAGGTATGTGAATGTCATCTCTCGCTGACAAAATATTTTATGTACTGTAGATTGTGACAACCTCAGCTTATGATTTTTTTTTCTTTCCTTATTATGTTGAAAACTTTCCCATTTTTACTTAAAGGAAGCACTTTACAGCTTCTCTTTGGCATATTTGAATCACCAGCATTGCTATCCTTGTGTTTTGGAGCCATTATTAAGTAACATAAGGATTACTTGAACACAGGCACAGAGATACCAGCAGGACAGTCACTCTGATAACTACAAAGGCTCCTTAGTGACTAAGGGACAGAGAACGCAGACAGCCAACAGCATAGGAACTCGGGACAAAGGGAGGATTATCATCCCAGGGCAGGGCTGACTCAAGATCTTATCACACTACTCAGAAGGGCTGACGACTTAAAACTTATGAATTGCCTATTCCTGGAATTTTCCAATTAATATTTTGGAACCGCAGGTAACTGAAACCACGAAAAGCAAAACTGGATAAGGGAAGACTACTGTAGTTGCAGCAGAGAATCGCAATGCCTAAAATATTTACCATCTAGTCCTTCAAAGAACAAGTTTGCCAACTCTAGTTTTAGAGAAGCAAAATGAAAGATACTATCAGCTCACCAGTTCCTAAAGTTGCGTGTGCATCCAGATGATTCAGTGCAGCTCAGTATATTCTGCTCTAGGCCACAAGGGAAAGCAAAGTCGGAGCTTCCTTGTCTCCCACCTCCCGGAGAAATTTGTCCAGCGACCAGCAGCACTGTTCCCGCGGGCGCTGTTTGTGCTTCAAAGTCCTTTCTGAGGCCAGATCAGAAGGTCCCACTCCTTTTTTTTTTTTTTTGAGACCCAGGTCTCGTTCTTGTTGCCCAGGCTGAAGTGCAATGGCGCGATCTCGGTTCCTCACCACAACCTCCGCCTCCCAGGTTCAAGCGAGTCTCCTGCCTTAGCCTCCCGAGTAGCTGGGACTACAGTCATGTACTACCACGCCGGGACGATTTTTGTACTTTTTAGTGGAGACCAGGTTTCTCCATGTTGATCAGATTTGTCTCGAACTCTCTCGACCTCAGGTAATCCGACCTTCTCGGCCTCCCCAAGTGCTGGGATTACAGGCGTAAGCCCCCACTCCGTGCCAGTCCCACTCCTTTTAAGTCCATTATAACCCAATTGTTTTCCAGTCACGTGTCTGAAGCAGTTTATCCTGATTGGATTTTCGGTTGTTGTCCAGCTTGATTGACAAAGCCTTTCCTCCAATTGCACTGGAAAGAAAGAACGAGGGTCGGGTTTCAGGGCCACGCCCAGGAGCTGCCTTCCAGGTTGGCTCAGCTGGTGTTGGGCGGCCTCTCTCCTCTTTCCCACCTTCTCTGGAGTGTGCCTGGGCCCTCAGCTATTGGGGATCAGAAGGGATGGGACGCCGGGTGGGGGACAGTCCACATGTCTGTTCCAACAGAGCTCAAACGGGTGAGGGAGTTAAAAGGGAGATGTCTTTCCAGTTGCAGGAAAGTGCTCACAGATCATTCCAGCTGCAGAGGATAAAACCTGCGGTTGTCCAGGGAGCCCCAGGGGGCAGCGTGGGTCTCACTGCCACAGCCCTTGAAGACTGGGCTCCCATGGGATTTCCAGGTGTCCTAACAGGGTCCTCACTGGGAGTCTTCAACAGCTTTCCCTAAGCCGCAGCCCACTCCCTTCTTAATCCATTTCCAGGGGTCAAAGCTCTATCCCGTATCCCGGTTCCCTCCCAACCCCTCTCGCTTCCTTCCCTACATCTCTCCCTCCCCACTCCTCCTTCTCTAGCGCCTCCCTGGAACCTTCTCCATTGATTGTCAGGCCTTCCCTCTCACTGTCCTTACAGCCTCTGCAATACAGATTAGGAAGTGGGGGTGGGGGAGCCTCAACAGTCCCTTACAGGAAGAAATATTTATATTTCCACCCCCATTTCAGTGCAGTGAAATCAAGTATCAAAATTAAAAGAAAAATCATTTGCAAATTGAAATGTTCTAAAGTACCATCTCCTGATAAAACTTTAAAAATACCTTTCTGGGTATTTTTACTTCTACTACTTGGAAGGCTGAGGCAGGAGAGAATTGCTTGAAACTGGGAGGCAGAGGTTGCAGGTTGCAGTGAGACGTGATCGTGTTAGGGCACTCTAGCCTGGGTGACAGAGCGAGACTCCGTCTCAAAAAAAAAAAAAAAGAAACCTGTCTGGGCCAGTGGCCCAGGCATGGTGACTCACACCTGTAATCCCAGCACTTTTGGAGGCCAAGGCGGGCAGATCACTTGAGCTCAGGAGTTTGAGACCAGCCTGGCGAACACGACGAAACCCCGTCTCTATTGTTTATAAAGTAAAATACAAAACTTAGCTGTGCGTGGCAGTGCACGCCTGTAATCTCAGGTACTCAGGAGGCCGAGGCAAGATAATTGCCTGAATCTGTAAGGCAGAGCCCAAGGTGGTATAAAAGTGTCGGACACAGGGTCTTTCATCTTGTCTAGGGGCTGGGGAAAGGCTGCGTGAGGGCATTGCAAGTAGCCAAGGGCATGCCCCTGGAAAGCAAGGTGAACTGAGGCCTGCTGCTGAGGTACCCCTGCCGTCCCAGCTACTAAAGGCCGAGGTGCAAAGATCTTTTAGCCCATGAGATCCAAACCAACCTCAGCAAAATATCGATACCCCTTTTTTCTACAGAATTTTTTAGTCCCGGCTACCTGGGATGCTAAGGTGGGAGGATTGCTTGAGCCAGGGAGATGGAGGTTGCAGTGAACTACGTTTGCATCACTGTACTTTAGCCTGGGCAGAAGAGAGAGACCCTGTCTCATTCATTCATTTATAAATAAATAAATAAGCAAGCAAAGTTACATGAAGTGCAAGACAGTAAGGTGCTTCCAGGGGCCAGGTGTGGTGGCTCACAGCTGGAATCCCAGCACTTAGGTGGAGGTAGGCAGATGGCTTGAGCGCAGGAGTTTGAGACTAGCCTAGGCAACATGGCAAAACCATGTCTCCACAAAAAAAAAATACAAAAAATTAGCCTAAGTGACAGAGTAAAATCCTGTCTCAAAAAAATAAATAAAAATAATAATAAAAATAAAGAAAAAAAGGAAGGAAGAGAAAGAGAAAAAGAAAGAAGGAAAGACAGCCAGGAGCAGTGATTCATGCCTGTAATCCCAGCACTTTGGGAGGCTGAGGCAGGCAGATCACCTGAGGTCAGGAGTTCAAGACCAGTCTGACCAACATGGAGAAAACCCTTCTCTACTAAAAATACAAAATTAGCTGGCATGGTGGTACATGCTTGTAATCCCAGCTACCTGGGAGGCTGAGGCAGGAGAATCTCTTAAATCCACGAGGCAGATGTTGCAGTGAGCCAAGATCTCACCATTGCACTCCAGCCTGGGCAACAAAAGCTAAACTCCGTCTCAAAAAAAAAAAAAAAAAAAAAAAAAAAAAAAAAAAAATAAGAGGGGAGGAAAGCGCAGTAAAGTGACGAGAAGGTTGTGGGGGCCAGGATGAAATAAACCAAT